>JAMKCH010005768.1:0-43283 GCA_023653785.1 Ophioderma brevispina
GAGAAAGGGCCTTGTACTATTCATAAGATCAGCTTTCTCGAAGCTAAAAGATTAACATTGTATGCCAATTCCTTCCACAAATACTACTTACATCCTAAACGCTTTCCCAACACATGCAAGATTTCTAGAATTGGACCAAATTTCTATAAAAAATTCTAAAATTGTGAAAACAAACGATGACGAGACAAATTCCGTTTCCCCTAACAAAAACATTACTTTTTAAGTTTGATGTGATATATTTAATCAATTCAATGATAAATATTCAAATAAATCACAAAAGAGTAAATACGAACATAACAAAATTAAAACAGGGAGGGTGTGCAATTTAGAATTTTCTTATATACGCTGGAATTTCTGGACAAGGTGTATTATCATTTTTAAGCATTCTATGTGGCAGTAACATAATGTCATCGTTGAGATAATGGGCACGATCCTAGAGTTAATATGCTAAAACATCAATATGCTTAATCACTCACACCATTGTACTTGAGATGTGTTACAATGTCTGCTAGCTCCCAGGGTATATGTAGTAGTGGATGAGTAGTGTATGTAGTAGTAGTATGTAGTAGTAGTATGGTAGGACTATGTAGTAGTATGTATGATGTAGTATTTGAAGTAGTAGTATGTAGTAGTAGTGTAGTATGTCGTTGTCGTATGTCGTATAATAGTAGTTGTAGTATGAGAAGTAGTAGTATGAAGTAGTAGTGTATGTAGTAGTATAGTGGATTTGTTTTCCTGTCAGTCATTAAAAGTTTTAGGGGCGTGTCGACGATTCCATCGTTCTGAGAGGGTGTGCTTTACCCACTATTTCAATAGGTATTCTAATGTGACGAAGTCGGATCAGATTAAGGCCATAATTAAAAAAACCGTCCTTTTTCTCACGAAGAAAATAATGCCAAGCAAAGGCACTGAAAAAAATCCAAACATAATCTTGAACAAAAATTGAGCATTCAACATAAGAACAGAAAATGATATGAATAGTAATTATTACTCGCCAAAATTGTCAGTCATTGTCATTATGAACTCAGCTATCAGAATCCTCCAACTCTGTGACAACCACATCAGGAATTTCAATATTACGTAAGTTGTTGCTTTTCCAGCATGTTTCTCTATATTCAACAAACGGGCTGATGAAATTTTCCTTCAGTATTTTCGTCACAAGGAATTATGAAAATCTGATACGTTTTAGCTTCGTTTGCCCTGGGTTTACATTGTTTATTTCTGGTTCCAGAATAATGTTGACGTCTTTGTCCAATCATTATATCGTCCTGAAAGTGTGGTCACTCATAACGAACTGCAATATTTACATGGCCTAATCCTCAACGTTAAGAGGTTCACTCGGGCTCGATGTTCATGACACTTATCCCTTCTTTGGTTGTCTCCAAAACAAAGGAATCGATAGCGTGTCTCAGAATGTACGACAATCTAGTTCAATTCAATCTGGATGAAGACGTTACCATATCGTTACAAAAAAGGGTTCAGGTAAATTGGTTTAAACATTTATTCTGTTGAACAAAGTTGAGCATATCAGCCGTCAATACGGCTTTTAGTTTTTATATAAACACATCCCCTCCAGATGTATCATACCATCGACAATATGCGTTTAAGGACAGGAATAAAACATCAGGACTAGTAGTAGGTAGTACTAATATGGAGTCGTAAGTAGGCATTGTAGTAGTAGTAGGAGTTAGTAGTAGCATGTTGTGTAGTGTAAGGATGTAGTAGTAGTATGTAGTAGTAGTAGTAAGTATAGTAGTATAGTATGTAGTAGTAGTAGTAGTAATATGTATAGTAGGAGTAGTATGTCGTAGTAGTATGTAGTAATATGTAGTAGTAGTGTAGTAGTCGTAGTAATGTAGTAGTAGTCGTATTATGTCGTAGTTAGTAGCAGTATGTGTAGTAGTAGTATATGTAGTAGTATGAGTATTAGTAGTAGTAGTAGCAGTAGTAGTGTAGTAGTAAGGTATGTGTGGGTTGGGGAAATTCGCCCTTTAGATGCACTAATTAATTACGTTAGGGGGAAATTTCGTTTCCACGTAACGTTATCCTTTGTTTGCGCTTATTCCGTCAAAGGATAAGGGATATTAATTTTGCAAATTAAAAATAATCCACAAGACTAATAAAGGGATGAATATTAAGATTCACTAGAACCGAATGAATATTGAAAGTCCCCTAAGTGTCAATCTAAGGTAATTATATTATTAATAATATTATATAACAGTTCCAAATATTTTACCTTGACTTATTTGGATCTAGCTGACCCCATGTACGCAACAGTTGAGGTCAAAGGTCATGCGGAGTAAATTGAACTTATGGCAACAAAATAATCTCATTATTCATAATTGTCACTCTACCCATGATTACTCCGAAGTAAAATGTCATTCTAGGGGTGAATTTTCAGTCAGGTGTCTATAAATCACTGGATTTTAAAGGGTTAGGCGGGGACATAATTACACACTACTCCAATCAGAGTGCTGCTTCATTGCAATTATGAGCAACCAGTGGTGATTTCTGCGTTCTTTCGTGTCGGGGGATGCTCATAATCACGATATGGAAGAACATACTCCTGAAAATGAAATCATGCAGGAATCGCCACTAATAAAAAGTATTATTACAAGGCCTTTTTAGGTCCCCAAGTGTATTGAAAATTTAAGTGTCCAATTTACATAGGGAGATTTCATGGAAAGAAGAAACTAGAGGAAAACAAAACCTATAAATTTTATGCTATGTGTCACTTCAATTTGTACTCGGTTGGTTATTATGTTAGGGCTACAAATCTATGCTGTAGTGTTATCAAGATTAGGTCCATTTTCATAGAATTCTTTAACATTCTACGGACTTGGGACCACACTCATAGGACATGGACAATAATTTACTAAGCACTGGTAGTCAGTCCACTTCGTGGCTGGACATTATTCATAAGGATCCGATAGTCCAACTTGGACTTGGACGCTACTTTCTTAGGAATTGTGTCCACGCAAGACCTGGACACTAATCCATAAGGAAATAGCAGTCCACTCCTGACAGGGCATTAATTCCTAAGAAAGAAATGAGAGTCCTCCCAAATACAAACCCTGACATAATCCCAAAGGGACTTAGAGTACACGGTGGAATCGGCCACCGTCCCTAAGGGAGTTGCAGCCACCTCTGACAGGCATTAATTCCTAAGGACTAAAAGTCTTCCCATACCTTCAGGACATGCGACAATTATTTCCTAGGGTCTCTAGTCCAGGTCGGAATTGGACCCCAATCCCTAGAGCGATAGTCCACCATGACAGGGGCATTAATTCCCAGTAACTAGGACTCTGCCTAACCTTCGGGACTTGAACAATAATTCGTAAGGTCTATAGTCCATGTCGGAATTACACCCTAACCCTAAGAAGCGAGATCTAGTCTCCACCCTGACAGGTCATAATCCCTAGAGACCTAAGAGTCCCTTACTTCGGAATATGGGACACTTATTCCTAAGTTACTGGTAGTCCATATCCGAACTTGGGATTATTTATCTAAAAAGGCTTGATAGTCCTCTTCGGACTTTCATTCCCACTTTGTTAGGGCTAACATTCTATAAATCATAGTCCGGGTGGACTATAGTTCCTAGCATTGCACATCCCCCGGACTTTTAAAACCAGAGAACTTAGTGTCTCGGAAATGGTACAGGGGGAGCAATATCTCCTGCCACAACGGCCCTACTAATCTTGACAATGGTTCTATTGGTATTATATTAAATTAAAAAAAGAAAAAACCTAAAAAATTAAAATTAATTTAAATTAATTTGGTTTAAAAGTTTGACTAGAGGAACTGTCTTCATGTCAGGGCACGCAATCGTAAGTATTTTAATATTTGACCTATGTGGTTGTCATACTAAAATTTTGCTTGTGGCCTTACAGACATTGCATGTTGTGGCTTTACAGATGCTCAACTGTTGGTATGGTTTAATAGGTTTGTTTGTTAAATGAATGTTCTCAAAGTTCCAGGCCATATTGGAAAACTTCTGCTTTTTTGGAGAAACCTGTTATGAAGAATAAAAGACTATGTCCTACGCACGAAGTGATGCAATTGGCAAACTTTGTTTTTCACAGTCTTTGTCTGTGGATTAATCTTCCCATTTGACAACAAAACGTTAAAAGACTTTTCGTATTGTTTGTCAGGACTTTTCTACACGACCTGAATTGTCATAATTTGACGTTGCTATGAGTTTAATGCAATGAAAAGTTTAAGTTTCTCTGCCTTTACTTAGCTTATCTCTAGTACGACCATTAAAACCAAAGATTGAAAAAATAAATCTTAAGATTGAGTTGAGGGAAAAGTCTAAAATTTGATTGAAAATTCAATGGAAGTTGGTTTGAAATTTCAACTGGTTAAGGACTGATTTCTCAAATCTTAATTTGGACTTTTCCCTCAACTCAACTCTTTTCATTTAAGAGAGTAGTTGTCTTTACGTTTCATATTTTATCACCTCCACTCTTATTTTTTTTCTTTTTATATGTATCAATGCTCATGCCCATTGATACTGATAATGTCTTTTAAAGGCATCCGTGTTTTTTAACTAATGAGCATCTTTGTGCAACACTCATTAGGATGATTCAGAGAAGATGGGTTGATATATACAACTTAAATGGAAACTTTTACTGAAAGTAGTTTATGTCTATAATAGTTGAATTATTCAACTAAACAAAAAACAACAAGATGATATAATCATGATCCCATTCCTTTCAGATATGCCCTACATTTTGCCTTTGGTTTCTTAATAAGTTCTACCTCAATACGGCGTCCGTTCCCGAAATCTACTTACATACTGGTCATACCTGAGTGGACCAATCTGTGTCAACTGTCTGTAAAATGGTAGAAAAGTATGTTAGGTAGGACATACGATGAGTTAGTATTAGTTAGTCTAGATAACGTAGGGTTACGTAGGGTTCGGGAACGGGTCATGGCCATTTTAATTTTATGACGTTAATTACGTAGGTATCGTATATAGATTGGTCAATGCCGAAATGCTGAGAACGGAATGATGTTCACCGTACTATATGATTAACGCGAAATCTTGCTAATTTTTTATTGTTGCGGTATGGGCATGGGGGCCTACAGGAATAGGACTTTATTACCACAAATTTCTGTCCGTCACGAACATCAAAACCATGTTATTTTTTAATACATTGTAAACATGTAAAGCAGTATATTACACTTGTCAAAATTAGACTGGCTATGACCAGCAGAAGTATTTTCTTCAAATTGGTCAGCCTTGAATACCACTAAACCAATTAACCATAATGATTAACTACCTCCGCGATGGTAGCGGATTCTGACCAAATTTGAAAATGAAGTGGATTTAGGTGCTATTATAATGGTGATCATTAACTTGAACAAGTAATAAGGAACTTCAGTCATTAAGTTGAGATACCATACATATCCAGTAGCTTTCAGTTTTTAATATTTAAAGTCACCTGGCACAAGCAATTGTTTGGTAGAAACCATGCCAACATGGACATTATACACCAAAATTCGAAAGTTCAAGTGGGATCATCCCATGGATAAGCCCAGAGTGATTAAATAAAATAATTTATCCAAAAAAAAACCTTACATATACAATGCACTGTGCAGATGGCAAAACATGACAAAATATGAACCCAAGCGATAACAAAAGGAAAAAAGCAAATTTTCAAATTAAACTGCCTAAGCAGGTAAGGACTAAATTGCCGAAAGTAAAAAACAGCTCGAATTCGAACTTCCCCGCTACAATGTGTAGCCCTTCTTTATAAACTGCCAATTTTTGCCTATTTTTTTTTTTTACATTCCCTGCAAACCTAACAAGTGGTTCAGTAATGATCACCGGTTTTGGTCATGACTGTGACCCCCCCATGTCAAATCCGACACATACTGACACGAAACCCTACGGGTTTTATCATTCTGTCTTAACTCCGTTTATTGGAGCTAATTGGGAATTTATCCGTTTAGAATTTAGACATGGACGGGGTGTCGCATATTGTAATCAATCAGGTTAGTCCAGTCAGGAGTCGCGTGTGTTTTGTCCAGCTCAGAGTATATCGGCTGGTGCCGAAATACTTACCGGCGCGTCACGCAAATTATCAGTATTGAGAATGTGATCAAGTGATCAGCAAGACTGTGCATAGGCAAACAAGTGTCAGTGGATTGCGATCGATATTCTCCCTAAAGGTTGGCCAATTCCCTCACATCGTGCGTAGGACATAGTCCTTTATTAATCCATAAAGGTTCTCCAAACAAAAGTTTTCATATGGCCTGGGCTTTGTTTGATAACAAAGTTCATTTAACATCGTAGGGATTGGAGGCAGCTCCCCTATTAAACCATAACCAGATCGAGCCATCGGTGAAAGGCCATCATGCAAGTCTGTTAAGCCACCATATGCCAAAAATTTAGGATGACAATGCCACATATGTAAAATATTAAATTTTATGCCATTGACATGAAGACTCAGTTTCCTCTAGCCAAAATTTTCCCAAAATGAATTTAATTTTACTAAAAAAAATAAAAAAAATAAAAAAAATCATTATATAATATCACCAGAGAACCATTGTAAGCAAACTTTAGGCTGACATTAACCATTTGGGAAAATAATAACCATTTAGCCTGGCTTACTACTACTTACTCAGCATCAAGTCGAGGGGGTCCAGATAATATTGGATTAAAGTGTGATCAATTCGTTAAAAGGGTTTCCTAAAGGTGAGAGTCACATACCTCAAGAACTGCCCAGAACAATTTGTTGGAATATTAGCATAAACGTTGGGTCCTGGTCACAAAGGCACATCCAATATCTGAAGCTAATTGCAATATACTTTTAGATGCTAGGCGGAAACTAGAGTCACTAAATCTGACGTCAAAGACCTCTAGGATTGCCTGATAAGTTTCAATGAAACACCTTTAAGATTTATTATTTGTTAGTTGCCAGCAAACATTTATAAATACTATAGTTAAAGCCATTCAGCAGCGATTTTTTTTCAAATGTAACAAACATCGCCCCCTATTTTTTTTATCAAGGTCCTTTTGGTTATGTGCCTGTTGTGTGGATTGTTGTAGTAAAGACCCCTGTAAGTGGCTACCACGCCGCCTTATTTGTCAAAATTTGATTTATATGCTTTGTTTACTATACAGGGTCGGATCCTACTTTTTTTAGGCGCAGAAGCAGTCGATAATGTATCTCATGAACGCTTTTAAAATGCTTAAGTGTTCTTATTTTCACATAACAGTATATAGGTGTTTGGATGACCTAACACTCGCACTTTAGAGGCAAATGGGCATTTTGATTTTAAAAAATGACGCTAGTGGCTTTAATACTAGACAGGAACCTGCCGAGCCTGACGATCAGTTACCTCTGGCTTCTCCTCACCATCAGTTATCTGTTAAAGATAATGGTCCATATTAAATGCCAAAATATGCAAAAAATGCAATTACTGACCTTTGGCAAAGCAAAAAATGAAAATTAACGGTACGTTCCTACTCTCTATAACTGACGGCGGGGGGGTACAATTTATTGTCAAAACCAAACCATGACCTATCCTACTAATCTGTGCTTTTGATGCACAGATGGCGAAAAAACCAAAGCTCGGGAGAAAAGCTGACCAGCTGACGCCCATTGGTCACGGAGCCGAAGCTAACGGGACGTGGATTGGGCCTGACGAATGCTGGCCTCTATGTTACAATAGCAAAACCATTACAAGACCAATGGGCCCCATAACCCCTTCTTTGCGGTGGACAAATATCCGTTTTCTCCTTCCTGCTCGAGATCTTCATAAACCGTAATTCTTTACCGGTGTGCTTAATAAACTAAACTAGTTACCAATATCTGATTACGGGGAATTCAAGAAAATAGAACTTTTGCAAATATAAAGCTGCCGAGACCCGTTTGCTGATGTCCCCCTCGAAGTGGTAAGTAACTTGGGGGAATGTTTTAACTGATCTAAATTAATGAAATATAGCTCAATTATTCCTTAGGGTACCAGGAGTACAAGTCAATTGTTCACATGCGTGTGGTGCCTGCTTTCCAAGATATTTGGGAAATAAGCTAGAGGTCATTTGTTTATCACGGAAGTCACGTTTGCAACATCCAGATTTATTTGTAAAAATATCAAACGTTTATGGTAAATGATACTTACTGATTAAAAATATAAGGGGAGGGGGTTACAATGTTCCCATCCCCGTAGAGTCCTACAGGGAATTTTGTCACTCTCTCATTATATCACACGAAGGTGCCTAAGCAAACGCTTTTCATATTGGAAATCTAGGTTTTGCAGAGGTTACTTCTTGCATAAACAAAGACCTTTAGTCCACTTTCCAAATTCTTGGAAAGGAAGTACCAGTAAAATAGCTAAGGCTCAATCAATGTCCTCATAACGAAATCGATCTTACACCACTTTGTTTTAAAATTCCGAATCCGGACTTTTTGTTATACGCTTACTGGTCTCCTTATACATAAACGTAACCTTCATCAACACTAAATCCGATTCAGCTCAACTTTAAAATTGGTCCTTTTAGGTGGCTATCTTTTGTCAGTCTACTATTTTTGATTATACACACCAACAAAAAATTCCAAAATTTCGGAGTCATTTGTAACGGATGTGATACCCCTAGCGGGACACACTGATTGTGTGAATAATCAGCATGGGTACTCCGACCAAAATCCAAGCCCCATACAAATTCTTCACTGGGAGTTCAATTCCCAGAAAAACTCAACGAATACGCGTTTTTTGTGGTTGCCAACGTTGAAATCATTGCCATCTATTTTGTTACTTTTTCTGTTTTTTTTTAAGTTTTGTCTTTTTTTAACAAAAAAACAAATCACAATGGAATCACCAGACAATTAAAAAAAAAACGGAGGACAAAAATCCCATGAATAAAAAATTACATATTCTATCATAACTATAGTATAAAAGATTTCTGTAATAGAATGCACACAGATCCAACCTAACAGTACAAAACCCATAAAAGCTGAGATCAAGCAGTCAAAGCATACACATAAATGAAATCAACTTAATCAAATGTCAAACCTCCCTTACTAAACTTAGAGAGCTTAGCTTTTTTCTTAGCAATACAAATTTTAATTTGTGTCACTTCATGCATATGGCAAATGTATTTTGATTTGCTGCTTTTCTGTTTTGAAATTTAAAACCTAAAAACATCAGAAATAAAAATTAGTAATGATTATAATAGAAAACCCAACATTTGTCGAATGTTGAACCCGAGAAATGCTATCATGTTTTTCTAATCGTTAATAATCCCATCCAACGGGGTTTTTCACCACGTCCATATGCACAAAAAGGAACCATTGTCCCCTGCTTTATCACCAACGAAACAATTTGGCGATCCCTTCTTGAAAGAAAAATCTCATTTAATGCCATTGCTCGATGGCCAAATCTTGAAGAAAAAGAACAAGACGGAATCATGGTGGTCTAAAATTACAAATTTTAATGTTCTCCCATCTTCGGATCATGGTGGATCTACATACAATATGAATTTTCTCCCCTCCTTCCAAATTTCGGGTTATTCATCCTTATTGCATTCCAAGTCCTCATACTTTTTCAGGACTAACATTTCGCAATTAAAAGGAGGACTTTTATGATTTGTTCAACATTATCACCAGAACATCAAAACTCATCAAAAACTTTAACATGGGTAAGTTAGACTTGGGCTTATCCAACCATCACTCGGAATAATTTTCATTCATCAAAAAATTGACTTTTTGCCTACCACGAATTCTTCAAAGCTTATACTACTACCTGGAAGAGGTAAATTAAGTAAAATCATTAATATACCATATCCACACTGTCACAAACAATATACCACTGTCACAACAGACCCTTTCATATAAAAATACTTTTTAGATGCTCAGTTTCTATTAAACCACTACACAGGCCGCACCAAGATCTTAACAAATTTATTACCAAAGATATTATTACCACAAGCACTGATTCAATGGTACAACTTACCATGTTCTAATCGTTTTCAGCTAACAGGAGCCAAAAAACCATAACAGTCACCATACAACTGACCTCTTTGTCATTCAATGGTTTTCCATAAACTCAGATAGTTTATTATCTACCGTAGCTTAAACCCCAAACATTCTTGGCTACACATTTCTCATTTGGCAAAAACCTGCCAAAAGAAATCTGAGAATCAGTATTAGGGGTATTAATATTAACACAAACTAAAGATAACCAGTGATTGAAATAGACAAATCAAAACCTCCTCCCATTAGGAGCACTTAACAAGAATTCACACTTTAATGAAACTATGAACGGTATTATCTTAACCAACCCACCAAGATGTAAATACTATTGGTACATGACAAAAAATAAAAATAATAAACTACACCTCCAGACTTGAAATAAACTATGTTACACCTAACTGCATGATCTTCAAGATATTTAGCAATTTAGTTGAGATGAGGCAAATAAACAAGTGTGCATAGAAAACTTTTACATTAACAACTTGATTGAGAGCACAGAAAAGTAACAAAAAAAAATCAGATAAGAAATGAATTGAACCTGATCAAAAACAAAAATAATTATCAAATGGTTTGAATGAATCAGGTCTGCTGCAATGATCAAAAATCACAATGATCAAAATGATTGGGAGGAATATCACACAAAACAAATCAAAAAGAAAAGCAAAAAAGAAGAGAAAAAAATCATCATAATTATGGTGGGAATTTTTTTGAGACACCCAAAAGCACAAGAATGAAAGACCAGAGCTTCAAATCACACACACAGCTCAGGCTGTGGGGACAAACACCAAATGGCAAAAACAGCACCTGATGTACCCCAAAAAATATACACACAGAAAACCATCTAAAACCAAAAGGGCAGAAGTTATTTTTATTTTAAATATTGAAAACATCAATGAGAATCAAAAGTTCAATTGTTAAAGAATGTTCAACAAATCGCCTTGACCAGTTGCAGAAATCAAATATTCATCTTGGCAAAAGTATCATTTAAAGGCACTATCAGTGGTCCTCCCAAAAGAGTTTAATATTTAATATTTGCAAGAGTAGTCTAAAAGTGAAGGATAAGTCTGTAGAATTCGCGTAAGCTATCTTTTTCCAAATGCAATATGTCAAAAAGGGAAGAAAACAGTACTGTTCAAAAATATGAATCTCTGTTCAATTATATACGTGGTGTAGTAAGTGTCCGTACGGACATTAATGACTAAAATGTGTGATCTTATCTTTATTAAGTTGCATTAAGACTTAAAACATGCAAAAATATTATTTTTGATTATTTTTTCGATTTTCTGATTTGTCAAATCACTGATAGTACCTTCAAGAATGCACTATAAAGTTATAAGTTATTCATTGGCTTCTTTTACTCTTTGGGTACAGAAATCAGTATTATCACATCATTGGTGTTTACAACACAATAGTCAATGCTGGTGTTATTAGCAATACATTTCCGGTAATATAAACCTAATTACACTTAATTAATGGTCTATCATCACTTCGTCTAATTCCATTTCGTCTAATAACCACTTGGTCCAAAACCGTTTCGTCTAAAATCAGATGGTCTAATTGCCACTTAGGCTAATAATCACTTAGTCTAATATTCAATTTTCACTTCGTCTAATATCATTTGGTCTACACCCATTTAGTCTAATGACCAGTTGGTATAATAACCAGTTAGTCTAAGCCCATTTTGTCTAAACCCATTTCGTCTAATGATCAGTTGGTCTAATTACCATTTAGTCTAAACCCATTTTGTCTAAACTCATTTCGTCTAATGACCAGTTGGTCTAGTAACCATTTAGTCTAAACCCATTTTGCCTAAACCCATTTCGTCTAATAATCAGTTGATCTAATAACCATTTAGTCTAAACGCAAAAGAGACGGAATATATGGCCGTTAACGAGGAAGATAATCATCAATCTATCTGCACTACAGACGGTACCCAACTCAAAGATGTCAGGGACTTCAGGTACCATAGGGTCCTATGCTGCCCACAGCAAGACTTCATGTCACGCAAAAAAGGACAAGCTTGAAATGAATGCAATAAACTACACCACTTATGGCAATCTGGTATCTCCAATTCAGCCAAGCTGAAATTCTTTAAAGCGTGTGTAGATTGTATACTGTTATATGGAGACCTGGACGTGATTGCTCGAGACATCCAGCAGGATCTATCAACTTAAAGCAATATTGGCACATTTTTTGAAGAGCGCCCCCAATTTTCAAAATTTGATATTTTTGCACAGTTACGTTGGTAATTGTCTAGGAAACTATACTTGCGAACGAGAATGCTAAAAAATGCGTATTTATCATAAATAAGCGATTTTGTAATTAGAATTGGGATCCCAGATTGGACTTAACGGCAGAGCTGAAATGCTCCGTTTATGCATCCGTCCATGATGAAATATTGCCACCTCGAGAAGATAACCTCTAACTTGACTTGCCTGAACCAATAAAACAACTAATTGATGAGCGTAGACACGTACATGTCGCTATTTCCCGGCTACTTCACATTGGAAGGCCGTTTCAAGCAGCCGTTGAATTATTGCGGGACACCCGATAATAATTATTCTAATGACAAAATTCCTTCGTTGGTGACACACTAGACATTTTCGAGCTTACCATTCAACAGGTTAGTTTTACTAGCAAGTTACCAATGGCACCATGTAAAAATCTCCAAATTTTGAAAAATGGGGGGGGGCGGGGGGCTTTCAAAAAAAAATGTGCTAATATTGTTTTAAGACGGATAGGGCATTGCGTATTGGGAACAGCATCTCGGCTCGGGCAAAAAAAAGGTTTTAACCAGTCAAAACATGGTCAAAACTAATTTTATAATTAGCAGTCGAGTAAATGTCTTGTCTTGAGAGGGTAAATTCATATGACATATGATGAGGAGTCGGAATGAGAAAATGCCCTTTTAAGAATTCAAAGATGCCAAATTTAACGACAGCACCAATATTGGTAATTATGAACTGCAAAAAAATACATGTAAATGAAAGAAAGTGAAATTGATATTTTATAGGGGGGGGGGCATATTTGTCGACAATATAAGCTTAGAGTTTTGAAAACATGTAGGCGAGTCAAATCTCCGTTAAAACCAGGGTTAAACAGTTTAACCGCCCGTTTTACCGATCAACCCTGGTTAAACTAGCCGTAACCTCGTCTACCCAGGGGGGGGGAGGTCCCCCCATAGGCACTCGCCCGGTGCGCTAAACTGCTAAAACCTCTCGTAAAAAGCTCTAGGTAATCGTTCTATCATCCGTTCGCGTCATTTTAGCGAAAAAACATGTGAAGGTAGAACATGCCCGGGTTAGGGATGCTGTCAAAGTCGAGGGTAGGGGGGGGGTGGTGGCCACCCAAGGATTTTTATGATGGTGATTTTTGAAAAATATGCACAGTATGCCTCTAAAACTGTATGTATGTTTAGTTAAAAATAGCCAAGCCATAACCCCTCCACCGACAGCTGAAAACCCATGAAAATCAGATATCCTGCGATTTTTAGTGCAAAATGGATTTGCCAAATTTTGGTGGAAAGTGCCCAATTTTGCCGACTCGCGGGATTGATGACGTCATTGTGACGCCATACTAGGTACGTTGGTACTTTTTTCGGTATCAATGGAAAGAGGGGGACCATAGCTATGGCATTGGTATCAAAATAATAAAGCATCGGGTGCTTTATAAACAAATTATCGAGGGGGGTGGTTGGGACCCCCCCTTGTAACCCGTGTACAAAAAAATGCTGTAAGACGAGGCGTTAAGCGGGAACGAAAGTCCGTGGAGTGGATATCAGTCCTACGGAAGTTAATGTCCTAAACCGATGTTGATATCAATTATGTCCATCTCCAAAAGGATAGTTCTAGTCGAAGATGGGTCCGAGAAGGGAGGACTATTGTCCTTGAAATTTATGCCCTGACAGAGCAAAGAGTGAATATCGTTCCATTAAGGGATAAGGTCCATGTTTCGACAGGGACTGCAAGTACTTACGAATTAGTAGGGCCTATCCTTAATAGGTGAACTCTAAGTCTTGAGGAACATTGTCCAGGTTCAAGGTCGAATATCGATCCTTAGGAATCATGTCCAAGTCCAACGAGGACGGACTATTAGTCCATAGGAACTATTGTCCATGTTGTAGGTGTAAACATACTGGTTATTAGGGAATTTGTGTCAAGTCTAAGGAAAAAATTGTTTTTAAGAATTTAACAGATTTCACTATTAGTAAGAGTCAGTGACAGTCTGATGAGATTCAAGCAAATAAATCAATAACATACATTATTTCATTTCATTTCATATGTATCAGTACTTACATATCCCAAATACAGAAAGACAGCAAACAGAGATCTAAAAATAAACATTAATACATAAATAAATGATCAATGCACAATACCAGATAAAAAGCGGAATTTTGGATATGGAAGTAAACATCAAAATAGTACAAGAAGGAAGCCCAAAAGCCCTCAAGGTAGTGAAGCTATTTTCATTGGGGGTCCTTTACGAAGAGAGAGGCTGGATGGAAACCAAGAGACCAGGCAGCAACCAATAATATATAAAATATATAAATGAAATTAAATATACTGAAATTAATGAAAACTAAATAAAATAAAACTAAAAATTTGATGTTTCGGCTACAAAGGTAGAGGAATGTGAGTTCTTTCAAACCGTAATCAATAATATTAAACTGGCTCGCAATAAACAAAATGAAAGTACAAGGGGAAATGAGAGATTTCACAATAAACTGCAGGGTCCTAAAAAAAATCAAAAGTAATGAAATTTTGCCCTGTGTAAAGCTTTCCATAAAAATATCCCCATCTGAAAGGATTAAGTTGAAAAATGTTTCTTTGGTACAAAAAATGTGAAATTCCTTCCAAGCAGAACAGGCAGCAAACCAATAATATATAAATATATAAATGAAATTAAATTATAAATGAAATTAATGAAAAATAAAATAAAAACAACTCAAAATTGGCATGTTTCGGCTACAAAGGTAGTAGGAAGTGAGTTCTTTCAAACCTTAATAAATAATATTAAACTGGCTCGCATAACAAAATAAACTTAAAGGTGCAATGAGAGATTTCACATAAACTGCAGGTCAAATCAAAAGTACTGAATTTTGCCCTGATGTAAAGCTATCCATAAAAATATCCCCATCTGAAAGGATTAAGTTGAAAAATGTTTCTTTGGTACAAAAAATGTGAAATTCCTTATTTCGTATAGGAGCAAATACAAAATTCAGCCTATGTTTTACATTGAGATAAACAAATCGAAATCACCTTTTCCTCTCTTTTAAGACATTTCTGTAGCCGAATACAAGGTAAGAAATCTATTCAGTGTCTAATCTATATGAAATTACTATTTTGACACAATATTTGGGTGTCTCAAATTCTTTCGTTGCACCTTTAAATACAAAAAAGTGCCACGGATTTTTAATTTGAACAGTTCAAAATATTTTTAATTGTATGCTGTTGCTACACTCTAAGAAATAAATGTGACTTAGAATTTTTCCCCTGGCGGCCCTATATGGAACCCTAAAGAATGGAATCCTCAAAAATGATTCATAAGAATCTGAGAAACCAAAAAGGTTTATAAAAGAACCATAAAAAGTGCTATACAGCAGTTAAATAACTCGTTTTGGTTCGTTGAAGAACTTTAATCCTTGTCTTACAAAGCCTTTTTTTTTAACATGGTTTACCAAGTTGGTTGGGTGACCGGGCGTGTTGTTACCACCTCCCTTTGATATTTTGGATGCTTATGATTTTGATACTAGTGGATAGTTATGGTCTTTTTCTTTCCATTGATACCAAAATAAGTACCAACATATCTAGAATCGCGTCACAACGACGTCATAAAGTCCACGAATCGGCAAAATGGGTATTTTCATGAGAAAATAGGCGAAAATCCAATTTTGCGCATGCATGTATTTTGGAAAATAAGGGTAAAATTATGGAAAATGCCATGTGTTGGAAATTTGTTAAGGGTGTAAATAATGTGGAAGGAAATGAGTACATGCACAATGAAAAATTGAGAGATGTAATTATGATATAGGCCTATATCTTAAAATAAAAATAAAACAAGGGCTACTATTCCTAGGGCCAGAGGTCCGAAGGACGACTATCCTAGGAACCACAATCCCGGGCTATTTCTTTAGGGGGAATATATCTCATTTGACACCGGTATATAATTTGTTTAGGTTTTCAAAATGTAAACTTGTTCCCGATGAAGGGGGAGGGCACTTTTCAAAGGTGGATATGATGCGTGAACACGGACTTACAAAATGCACCCTAAACGAGTATTTCCACCGACTAAAGAACATACAGGGTGTCCACAAAAAAAATGGTGCAAGGCGAAAGCGCCTTCGTTGGAGGTGACGAAAATTAAATAGTGACGTAATATTTACATCATATCACAAGTGAAGTCTTGGCTTTTGAATACCGTTTACAGCATCCGATTTGGTTGCTGCATTCCAGATAAATGGCTAATATTCTAAGAGAGGGTGCGATACCAATTGTGCCACTTTTCATAGAATGGCATACAAAGTAAGAGCATATTGTTGAATTGACAGGGCTTATTGATTTAATATCTTTACTTCAGAACCTGCAAAAGTCTCGGCAGATCGAAAAAGAGTTCCATTAGTATTACATAGGCAATTTCAGTGCAATTTCAGTTTTATTACAGAACTATGGTATTTGTATTTTGAATTGCTTTCAAGAAAACATAGTTTCCTTTTTCAGAACTCATTAAAAGGGTATTATTTTTTGGCAAGATAGACATTACCAAACAATTAAAAAATGTTTCATTTAAAAAAACAAAACATTTTTATGTTTTTACAATTTATGAAGTCATTTTAAAATGTTTACTGAGAAAAAGAGAATTGATATGAAGTACAAGAACAAGATCAAGGATTAGAATTGTGTGATGGATGAATTCTTTTGATGTCCTATCAAGACGCATGATTCGATTGTGTTAAGTTATCCCATTGGGAAAAAGAGTGGACAATTTGTATTTCGCCCGCCCTTAGAATAGGAGCCATTATCTTGGATTGAAAACAACCAATCGTTATGCTGTAAACTTTATTTAAAAAGCCAGATGTCCATGAATGACACCAATGCAAAATATCACGGACTATTTTATTTCTTTCACCTCCAACGAGGGTGCTTTTGCCTTGCACCACCTTTTTGTGGACACCCTGTACACCCTAAACAAATATTTTTGGTCTGTTTTGCTACCCTAAACAAGTGTTTTTGCCAGTCTTTGCTACCTTGAACAAGTAGCAATGCATTTGCGTCATTAACCCTCGTCTACCTTCAGGTTTTTCCCCGGCTTGCTAAAACCCCCTTTATTGGTGCCAAATTATTTAATGTAATTGTCAATTGATATGTTCCGCTCCTTTTAATCCAAAAACAAACATCCACCGGGGTATAGGTAAGATACAGGGTGATCCCAAAGTGATCGATAGGGTGGTGGTAACCCACCCCTTCGGTAGAGATGTAGTAACAATGCCTAAACACGACACAGTAAACATCACAGACACTTGATTTTGGTACCAATAGATAGCTATGGTCCTCTCCTTTCCAATGATACCCAAATGAGTCGCAACATGCATAGCATTACGTCACAATGACGTCATAAAGTTCGCATGTCAGCAAAACTGCCATTTCCATAGACACACACAGTGAAGAATTAAATTTTTTCGCCAAAAAGGTTAGGTAAATCAGATTTTCATGCGGTTTTTGACTCTACTTGATGGGAAATGACTAGTTGTATATAATGACAGCATTTTAGAGTTATAATAAGGTGTTTGAGTCTGTAAAAATGCCGAAATATCAATTTTCCACCCTATTCATATTTTTTTTCGACTTTCCTCAACATATGACGTCATGGTGACGTCATAATGGGGTGTTAGTACTTATTTTGTACCAATGGAAAGAAGAAGGAAACTCTAAGCTATCCTTTGGTACCAAATTACAAATCGGGTGTTCAGTAACGAACAAAATCACGGGGGGTGGGTGGTAACCACCCCCTTCGGGAGTTTGGTTACAAAAAAATGGCTCAGGTAGACGAGGTTAATAATAAAAGCCAAATACAGACTTTATTGTCTGAGTGTTGCTTTACAATATTATGATGGTTTTGTCATCTCCGATGCTTAATTGATTACATAAACCTAAGTACGGACATCACAGGTAGGGTTAAGAAAAAACCTGTTTTTGGACACCCTAATCATTACACGCGTTTATCGCCTGTTGAAAACAAGGGCCCTTTTACGTGTTTCTGTTCAAGCATCATTCCACCTTTGAATAGGAAGGGCCCCCAGGAATTGGAAAGAACCACTTCGGTATTGCTTTTGTAATAAAAGGGTTAAACCTTTCGAACTCGTAAAATCCTAAATTTAGACGTCGTCATTGGTTATCTGACGAAAAATTCTTATTTTTTAAATTAGTAATATAAATTATATTTTCCTAGTTAACATCGTGGGAGATGAAGAATCTACTGTAAAGGTTGTCTTATTTTTTTTTTTTTTTTGCGCGATTAACGAACGAGGACGGGAAACATTCTTTAAAGAAGACTGTCGTAGCACGTACAAAATGTGAATATAGTGTTCCAAGCAAAAGGAATTTAGTTCATATGTGCGGTGGGGGGGGGAGGCATATACCATCTTGGGGGTGACGTGCATGTAAGGCTTAATGTTAAGACCCCCATTTTTAGCGATAGTATAATCGCTGTCACCCAAAGACCCATATATTTGCAAGGTCACCCAAAGGACCCCATATTTTTAAATTTACCAAATGGCACCTAAGACCCCGGTTTGGGGGAAGTTTCATCAAAGACCTCAATTTTGGGTGAAATTCTTTGCCAATAATTTTCTAACAATTGGCAATTTTTGGCATCGGTCACCGAATGCCCCGGGGTTTTGAAGCGGCAGCCTTACAACCATATCCATTTAAGATGTGTTTGCCCCCCCCCCCACACTCTCCGTGCTATAATTTGTCATTTAATACACTGTGATGTTTGGTTGGAAGATGAAATGAGCTGGAAACTAAAAGTTTATAAACACAATATACCCTAATTAAGTTCACACATTAGTGGTTAACATTTGAAAATTGACTTCTAGGGACTTGAGCATGGGTTAAAGATATAGGCAAACACGAAATGCGAAAATTTTTTTTTTTTTTTTTAATTTTTGACACATTTCTAAAACAAGTTTTCGGACCGTAAAACTTGCCTCTTTTTTGAGTGGTTTTTTAATTTTCCAATGAGTAAAATCTCAAATAATAATAATAATGCTAAGAATCATAATAATAAAGCGCTAAAAACACAATTGTAAAAGCAATGCGAGCGGTCTTCTATGACAAACTTGCTTTTGTTGTTGTATTGGGGTTTTTTTCTTGGCCTATAATAAGCACCGTCTGTTATGCATGAAACTAAGTACCTGAATATTTGGGAGCCGAACAAAATGTATTACGGGGTATCCGTAAAAAGGTCTATTTTTTCTATCGTCCCACCCCATTTTTTTTTCAGGCCACGATCAACTGAAATGATAGGCTTTCAGATTTAATATTGCTAGTTTTTGAAACCTCGGTTCGAAAGCAGAATATGTAGCTGCACAAAATCCATTTTGGGGAAAATTCTCAAGATGGGAATTTTGTATTCTTTTATCGTTTTTAGATTAGAAAAAGCTGTTTTCAAAAAAAAATCATTCAATTTTAGTTCCAACCATTTTGGCCAACATATGCCAGTCAGATTTTGAATGCTGTGTTATATGCTATTTATTTAGATAAGAAATAAGACGAAAAGAAAAAGAAATGCATCACACACCAAAATACATTTTAACATGACAACTGAAATTCGGAAATATTAATGTGCAACATGTCATTTCGCGTTTGTTATTTATATTGTAATATGTTGCCCTCTGTTTATACATGCATTAGACAAAATGAGGAGTAGACGATATG
This sequence comes from Ophioderma brevispina, assembly GCA_023653785.1. Classification (NCBI taxonomy): domain Eukaryota; kingdom Metazoa; phylum Echinodermata; class Ophiuroidea; order Amphilepidida; family Ophiodermatidae; genus Ophioderma; species Ophioderma brevispina. Next base: position 19,919 of record JAMKCH010005768.1, read on the forward strand.
GGCATTAGACGAAATGGCATTAGTCGAAATGGTTTAGACAATCTGGTGATTAGACGAAGTGGTCAGTAGACGAAATGACATTAGACGAAATGGGTTTAGACAATCTGGTGATTATACCAAATGGGTAGTAGGCGAAATGGCATTAGACGAAATGGTTGTAGACAACGTATACCAACTGGGCATTATACGAAATGGTATTAGCCGATGTGGTGATTAGACGAAATGGTATTTAGTCTAAATGGTTAAAAGACAAAATGAAATTAGAGTATGTGGGTATTAGACTATGTGATCTGGATATTAGACGAAATGATATTAGACGAAGTGAAGTGTCAATTCCCCTAATTAATAACATAATGGATAAGATCGTAACCCCAAACAAGGGAGTCAGTACATACGATTTATGTAAACACTGGTAAAGACAGCAATTGGCTGCCATTGTTTTCATGTGTGACACTGACAGCCCTTTCACATGTATACCTGTACTTGTGCAATGGTGTATGTTCGTATCATAAGACCATACCTCTATGATTCGAATAACAATTATACTCTTTGGAAACGCCCCCCCCCCCATTTTTGAAAATGTTCAAAATCTTTTGTTATGAAACAAAACTAGCATAAACGATTCTTAAATATGTCTTGAGTTTGTTCAGTCAACAAGGCAAAGATAAAGCAAGCGATGACGTCTATTTGAAATGTCTGCCATTTGTATTGATTGTCTATTTACAGGTTATATTTGACATTGCTTTGTCACATAAATGTCTGCCATTAGTAACATCAAACAAATTTGTATTGATTGCCTATTTACAAGCTTTATTTTGGCATTGCTGTGTGACAAAAATATGCTTTGGTAGAGAAAAAATATGCATATTCAGTCGATGAAAATTGGTAAAATATGGGAATTGGCAGCAAATTTTTGTTACAGAAACTACTTTGTAATAGTACCCATTAATAAATTTCTATCTTAGGCATTACTGTGGGCTACAAATCATGTTTGATACCCCAAAACAAACAAAACACATTCAGTCCATGAAATGAGCTAAAATACCAGAAATGGCAGCCATTTTCGAAAATGGCCGTCATTTTTGTTACACAAAAAATCTGCAATGCCTCTATAGCCAAAATTCTTCTTATAACATGTCCAAACTCTGTGCCAAATTTCATGCTTTTATCACCAAGTGCGCAATTCATGCACATATCTACTCTTCTAGCTATTGAATACGGTCTATAGCATGCCATTTTATCATTTAAACTATTGCTTATTAACTCTTGTCTACCCGAGCAATTTTTTTTTTGTAACAACACACCGGAAGGGCGTACCACCCCTTGAATTTTCTTTATTGAACATCCAATTCCTATAAATTTGGTACCTATACAGTATAGCTTAGAGTTTATTCTTTCCATTGGTATCAAAATATGAAGAAACCAATTATGACGTCACTATGACGTCATAAGGTAATAAAGTATGCTGCATAAAGGAAGAAACATTGATATTTTGCAGATGTACTGGCTCAAAAATAATAATTGAAACACCTAAAAATTTTCCATCATGTAGAGTCATTATGACGTCATTATGACAATGTTAGTATTTTGGTACTCATTTTGGTATCAAAGGAAAGAGGAGGACCTGCTATCTATTGCAACTAAAATCATATGTCTGTGATATTCCTGTGTCGTACTAAGCGTGATGGTATTTCCCTCCCGGGGGGGGGGGCATACCCTATCCATCACTTTGGGATCACCCTTTACCTTTCCTATACCCCGGTATTTTTTTTTTGATGGGGAGTCATGAAACGGAGCATAAAATGTCAATCGGCTATTACATTAGCTCATTTCAGTAGGGCGAAAAGAATAGAATGATTAATCTTATTATGACTATAGCTTATAGGATCATGTCGAATGTAGATCAAGAAGGAAAGTAAGAGGTGGGTGTGAAACTTACAAACCTCATCTGGTTAAGCCCTGGGAAATGTCTTGTTTGGCCAATGGCCACCCTTGACGTCATTGACCCCCTCACTGAACACGAAACTGCTACGGTTAAAGTCAGTGCCGGTATCGTGCTCTCAATTTATCCTGTAACGAACTGAGGGGGGGGGGTTAAAAGCACTATCAGTGATTTGCTAAATCAGAAATTTGAAAAAAAATATCCAAAAATCAGATTCTTGCAATCTTCTTCTTCTTGCGTATGAGGCAGCAGCTAAGTGTGTTGGATTTGGTGGAGTCAGCTCACTGTTGGTTGGTTGGGGTTTGAGAGGTCTATATCCACCGGTTGCTACCAGGTGGAAGTTCTGTCATAAGTGTGATAGTGAATTGTTCTGGTCTTCGGGTATCTAGCTGAGCAGTGTTCCATGCTTCTAAGAGGTTGAATGTGGAGCTGGAGAGTTTAGCGGCGTGTCGACAGAAAGGTCGATGATAGCGCAGTATCTCGACGCCGGAAAGCAGGTGGACTTTTCAAAGGCGTTCGACAACACGCCGCATGAACGTCTGAAGGCTAAACTTCACATGTATGGTTTACATGGAAAGCTGTTGACATGGATAACCAACTTCCTCACCAAGCGTAAACAAAGAGTGGTGATAAATGGCTTCAGCTCTGGGTGGGATACTGTTGACTCCGGAGTACCCCAGGGTGCAGTCCTAGGACCTCTGCTATTTTTGCCTTATATAAATGACATAGCTGACAACCAATCTGAATACGTCTTTTTGCAGACAATTGCATCCTGTATAGAACAGTTAATTCCAATTCTGACTGTGATAAGCTTCAGGATGATATCAACAAAATTCATAAATGGGTATTATTTGGCAAATGGAATTCAACACCAAAAAGTGTTATGTTATGAATATGGGTAATCAGAAGCAAATGTTCCTTCATAACTATAAGCTTAACAATCATCCGTTGGCTACAGAGGACCATCACCAGTATCTTGGACTGTATCTTTCCCACAAATATAAGTGGGACTATCAGTATGATCATATGGTGAAGAAGGCCAACCAAATTCTTGGCATGCTGAGACGAAACTTTAGAAAGTGTTCCAGAGAAGCAAAGACAACAGCCTCTCTGGCATTAGTTCGCCCGCACCTGGAGTATGCGTCAGCAGTCTGCGACCCTATGAAGCTAAATATATCAATAAGCTTGAGATGCTGCAGAGGCATGCTGCACAATTCGTTTTCAGTAATTATAACAGAGAAGCCAGTGTGTTTTCCATGATAAATGACCTGGATTGGGATTCTTTGCAACAACGCCGCGAAGCATCGCGTCTCATTCTGATGAAGCAGATCCTCATGGGTGAATCAGCCATACCCAAGTCTACTGTTAAATCAGCCCCTACCAGATCAAGGCGTCTTCAGCTTGCGCAGCCATTTTGACGAACTGATGCCCACAAGTACTCTTTTGTTCCCAGAACTTGTAAGGATTGGAATAGTTTACCAGATAGCATCACCTCAATCAATTCAATGAACTCATTTAAAACCCAGTTAACTAAATTTATTAGGCAACGCGACAATTTAGCAGCAATTTAAGTGACTATTCCGTCTTCTCCCGTGGCTTTTACATGAATTTGTTCCTGAGTCCGTCGCCACGTACCAATCCAGATCCAGATCTTTCTGCCGAGCTAGTTTGATACAGTGTTATGCAGCAGGTGCTTGTTGTTCAACAGAGCCTTGTTCACCAATTTATGTGTGATGTTCTCTCCGAAGCACTGTAGGTGCAATGCCTGAGAGCACCGGTAGAAACTCAGATGGAGTAGGACGAACGCAGCCAGTAATTCTTCTCATGGTCTCGTTGAGTACTGTGCTGGTGTTCAGCAGCCCTGTAGACCAGAGCCAGGGCGGTGGTGCGTAGAGTGGATGGACTTGCACCCCATGAAGATCCAACAAGGCGGCTTAGTAGTTTGTTCCTCGAAGACACCTTTGCACATACTGACACGAGATGCTACCGATTAGTAAGCTGCCGATCAAGCCTCACTCCCAGATAAGTTGATTTTGGTGTAGAATTGTATGGCAGGGGTGCTCCATTGAGGTTGATTTGGAGCTGGCAATAGCCTCTTTGGTGTAAAGATGAAAGGCAGAAGCGGTGGTCTTAGCTTCACTCAGTTTGAGTCTCCAGGTTTTGAGATATGCTGCAAGTATGGCCATATCAGCAGTAAGTGTACTTTCTACTTCGGTCCAGCTTCTGTCCGAGTGAAGAAGGGCTCGATCGTCCGCGGAGCCATATTGTCTAGATGTTGTTGAGGTAAGTCACTGAAATAGAAGTTGAACAGTATGGGAGCCAATACTGATCCTTGTGGGACTCCGTTCTTCAGACGACGCAGTCGACTGCTCTGCCCATCGTTGGTCTTAAGAACAAAGCGACGGTTTCAAAGCATTTTACATATCGTCGCCCGCATCACATACTGTCGTATTTCACATTTTTGAGGTTTTTGCGAAACTCCGCCTACTTACTTAGTTCATCGAGTTCTTGCCATCCACAAAGTTTCAAAATGAGATGATGCCTAATTAATTAGTTTATAATTACAGAATTTTGTCATTTTTCTCAAAATCATCATATCCGAATTTCGCATACTGTCGTATTTTAAAATCTCCATTCATTTACACGTGTTTGATATAGCGTTGTATTTTGCCGATCCCAAAATAAATGATTTCACATACAGATCTATTTTGACGTATTTCCATCGTTATTTCGTAAACAAGCTTTTCACATAGGCCTATTGATCTAGTTTACGTACATTGAAAAACTACGGTGTAATATGCGTCGTATTTTGCAATATACATTATTTGTGATTTCACATACAGACTTATAACTTTGTAGCCTAATTGCGATAATGTAATTGCAGTATGAAGTTGGATTTATGGTTTATATTGGACTTTAAAATGTTTTCTTCAAAACAGTAAAGTGTAGACGTTTCTTTTATGCTTCGTTGTACCGTATAGACATGAGATGTCGCGGTAGATTTTGAATTATGATTTTCCCGGTAAACGTGTTTTGTAAAATTCGACAGTGTGTGATGTGGGCGACGATATGAATATTACAAGGTGACGATTTGGGATGGTCCTGAGGAGCTTGAGTGTCAAGCCCTGGTGCCACACGGTGTCATATGCTGAAGTAAGGTCTACCAAGATGACGTCTGCCTTATACGACCCTTTCAAAGCTCTCCTCAATATAATTTGTGAGTTTTACAATTTGATGGACAGTGCTCCGGCCACGGCGAAATCCTGCTTGTTGGTAAGGCAGATGTGATTCAGGATCAGTCTCTCAAGGAGTTTGAAGGAAACACACAGTAGTGATATTGTGCAGTAGTTCTTGGGGTTGTCAACAGGCTTGTTTGGTTTGGGGAGTGCGATAATGGTAGCCCTCCTCCAGATCTTGGGTAAGGACTAGTTGGCAAGGCAAAAATGTGCAGAAATCATGGAGCCATTCAGGACATCGTGGGCCACAGTGTGCGTCAGGAACTCCGTCGGTATATTATCAAGCATCGCATTCCTTCCAGTCTACCAGCTGCAGCTATTATTATCGGTGATGCCAGAATCAACACTGCTGGTTCTGCTTGGTGTTACACTCGATAGGAAAGATCACATTATGAACATCGCACGCTCTGCATCTTTTGGAATCTACAAGATTAGACGGATCCGTAGGTATTCTGATCATCCTACCACAGGATAGGTCTTGTGTGGTCTTCCTTTCAGTCATAATGCATCTTTACAACATGTACAGAACTCAGCAGCGAGACTTGTCAATTTGACAAACCGATATGATCACATTTCGCCTGTTCTGAACAATCTACACTGGCTAAAAGTTCCCAAGTACCTCTAGGAACTTATCTCGGATTATAATCTAAGTATTTCTCTACGTTCATCGTCGAAAGGTCTTGTGTGGGTACAGGGCTTTTGTCATTACAGCTCCCCGTATGTGGAACAGCTTCCCGGTGGATGTTAGAAATACACTGTTTCCACCTTTAAAACTACACTAAAGACATACCTTTTTTACCAGAGTGAGTTAGTTTGGGTGACATATTGGTCATATGCTGAACCTCTTACTTTCTTTTTTAATTCATTCAGATTCATTCGTTCAGATTTATTTTGTCTCTTCACAAAACCTGTATACAAAAGAAACAGATGATAAACCTTCATATGTAGATAACCATAGATTATGTACAAAGAGAAAGCTATTTGGTAGTATACAAATGATAAAATCGAACTAATGTTAAATGAAAACATATTTTCCAAGAAGTAAATGTATAGGTGATAATATTACAGTAAAAACAATACAAAGCAGTATTTTAGAATGCATACATGGTGAAGATACGAGGACACTGCTAAACGCGAGGCGTCAGGTCGCAGTGCCCTCTACAAAAAGTGTCAAAAAATTGAAAAAAGTTACAAGAGATATGTTTAAATACGAAAAAAATATAGGCGGAGGGGGCGGAGACGAGACAATTCCATCCATAGCTTAGGGCCTTGAGATTTAGCGGTATTACTGGCAAGAACAGTGTTGGCAGGTGTAATGAAGGGGTCAATAGCATGCCTGGTATCATAGTTGTGGGAAGGAGTGTCGACGTTGAAGAAGTCTTCAGAGATAAGATCCGGTGGAAGAAGATGGTGGTGATTCTGGTACATAAAAGAGGCAAGTTGAGGTTGGTAGATGTCGCGCACTTTAAGAGTAGAAAAGGAGATGAAAAGAGGATCAGTATGGAAAAGCCAGAGAGAATTAGTACAAGTACGGATGGTGCGTTTTTGAAGAAGAAAAACAGATTCAAGACTGGAGTTGTTAGGATCAGCCCAGATCATTGCACCATATGACAGATATGGAAGAATGAGAAAATTGTAAAGAGTCTTAAGAGAATGCAGGGGAAGATAAGGACGCACCTTACGAATCACAGCAATGTATTTGGAAACTATTTTAGATACATGCTGTGTATGGGAATTCCAGGAAATATTAGAGTCAATTAATAGGCCAAGGAATTTAGATGTCGACCTGGAGGATTGGAGCATCGTCAATTAGTATATAAATGTCAATTTTAGGGTTATTACTATGTTTATTTTAAAAATCATGTAATTAGTCTTTTTTATGTTTAGGGAGAGTTTGTTTAGTTTTAACCAGTTAGATATTTGTTTAAGTTCATTGTTAATTATTTCCTCAAGTTTAAGCGGGTCTGAGTGGGAAAATAATATATTCTTGTCATCTGCAAATAAAATAAACTGGGGAAACTATAAAACCATCTACACTGCAGCATTATGTGCGGCTGATTGTCCTGTTCTTTGACGAGCAAATCTCTCTCCTTGCACCTTTTTAGAGTCATGCCATGCTCCAGAATATTTTCTCTGCTCCCATTGATTGCCATCGTACTATAAACCGTACATTGAGGGAAAACGTTTACCCATTCACGATGAACGATGGTCCTTTAACCCAAGAACAGTTCAGTAGAATATGCCATTGTAGGAGCCATGCGCTAATGCCATTACTTGAAAAGTGTGCTTTAACCAAATTCATATTTGCATTATGAATGATGGGAGACGGGTGAGGGGATTTAGGTCACTTCATTCCGAAGAACAAATTAAGTGCATGTTTAAGGTGCTTTTAAGGCATTACATATGAACAAATTAATTACATCTGAGGACTTCGTGTGCTCAAATCCATAAGAAATACAATGTACATGTTTCTCTGCTAGCTATTGCTAGCCGTGGACAAAGTAGATTTGCATCATTTTTAGGGAAATACTTATTGTTTGGTTATTTTTTCACCGTTTTCTTTCTTGTTTTCACCATATGTTTAAAAATGTACATATTTTCATAGTATAAAGCTAAAACAAGGATAAGGATTGATTACGTAAGCAAAAATGGCCGTTTCTGGAGAGTAACGTTCTTTCTGAGACACCCTGTATTATTACCCCCAAGAGAAACGCCGTTGTCTCGTCCTCCGGAAGAATGTTAATTATTAAATTTGTTACCTTTTTGAAAGCAATGTATAATACTCTTGTTATACCCCGTTCCTTAGGCAATCGCTGAACTAAAGTATAGCAACGGGGGTTGAACAGGAATATGTAATATAGGGCCGCTTAGAGTCAAGATTAGGCAGATTACAACTTTTTTGAAGTTTGTTTAATGCTTTTAAATTAAAGCTCATTTGAAGCAGATTGATGAATACAACTCAGAAGAGAACGGATTTTTGAAAAGTACTTTTGGTTTTTTAGTTATGCCCCAAAATGCTTGCTCAATTTGGCATACGTTTACAGCCATTTTGCGTAAAAGTGCAAAAACAAACGTTACTTTATGTTTTAAATTAAAAAATAAAAAAGCTAATAATTGTAATTGTTAAATAGTAGGATCAAAATGTGACGTGTACCCACACTAACCCCAAAAAACTTGCAACAGAAGGTTTCTTTGGCATTTTCTGGTAGTTCAAATATAAGGTCAGGTTTAATAAAATTTCAAAAGTTGCACAAAATCGAAGTCCCAGAAAGTGTTTCAAACTAATGACAAAACAAAATGGCCGCCGATCCCGCCCTTTTGAAAACCATAAATCCTCATATCTCTGGCGATAAATGAGCTAAAAGGACAAACAAGATGTCATTTTCTACTAATTCTAGCAAAGAATCCATTAAAATGGATTTTATAAAGTTGAGATATCACCTTAACCTCAGAATTCAATATGGCCGCCATCCTCCGCCATGTTGAAAAGTAAATTACTGTATTTCTGTTCTGGTTCTGGATGGGCTAAAAGGACAAACAAGATATCATTTCCTCCTAATTCTAGCATAACAAGCCATTACAGTGGGTTTTATTAAGTTGAGATATCATATTGACCACTAAATCCAATATGGCTGCATCTGCCGAGTTGGAAAGTATGAATTATTTTAATCTTCCTGATACCAGATGGGCAAAAATGGAAAAGTACGGTGTTTTTTGATCAAGAACTCTTAAGATTGTTGTTTCACGTGATTTTTACGTGGGCTCATTGTGTCCAAAAGTTTGACGCCATGTTAATTTTTATCGTTTATAAATAGCTGTCACCATAGTCAGGGAAGACTATGGTGTATACAGTGTACTTGTGCGATTTCTCCAAGTAACAGAAAGTACAACTTCACATTATTCACATCATCACAACAATGTGGCAGAGACACTTGTTTGCACAGATGATCGACCACACTATTTACTATTAGTCTCAAGTTCATCAATTGAGAATGGTTCTTGATCCATGTTTCACATGATGTCACAAGCTATGGTGCCATTCCCATTCTTTCTGTCAGCTCTTTCATTTGATGATCCTGAAGACCAATGGCATGAGATCATTTCCAGTGGTAACTCTAGTGCAGGACTTGGTTCATCAACGAGGGGAAGCATTTCCCCCTTGTACATCCACCCCGTCATTTTGATTTTGACCATCCGTCTTGCCACATCAACTGCATGAGCTTTAAATAAGTCTCCTAGAATGGAGTTTTGCAGCAAGAGGTTTTTAGTGGACATCTTTCAGGTTTTATAACACCAAAGAGCAATTAGAGCAAACTACACTCTTCCACCCCTGTTTTATGAGGAGGCTCCTGAACTACTTTGCCAACTGAGATGTCTAAAACTCAAGAGTATAAGACCCTCGTCTCCGGTGGTCAGTACGATCTCATTGCCTCTCAGTTTCGACCCAAGATCTAACATGGGCAGCCATCAAGCTTTTTTTTCTTCACTGCCCACATTTGATGCCCTTCCTGAGCACATTCCTGCTATTTATCATCGGGCCGGCTTAAGACCAGAGGTTAATCGCTATCTCGGCACCAACCCATCAGTGGTTTCTACCAGATGTTAGTTCTGTTGTTTATGCCCTGTATGGGCCTTTACCATAAAAGACTCCAATTGCTGACCATTGAACAAGACACCACGCCATATGGATGTTGACTTAAATTATTGCATGGGACACTTTTTTGCTTTAGATCATATCTGCATCTCCTTCGCCATAGCATTACATGGCAGTCTCTTTCAACTAGTTGAGAGCCTGCTATCCAGATCATTTGAGAGAATCAGAGAATGTGTTTCTTTTTTCCAGCAAAATTTTGTTGCATTTGCCTTCTACCTAGTTTTGCGATCCGAGTATGCGATGTTCATGTGTGTTTTGGTCCCTTGTGTGTTTAGTTCACCAGTGTAGGGGGTCCCGTGGATGGACGTTTGGGTCTGTGTGGTGGGGTCACCGGTGTGTAGAGAGGTGATGCATATCAGCAATAACTCACATAATGGAAAAGAGACAAGACTGACTTTGCAAAGTTTGGAACAGCATTCTCGCTTCACAGGAGAAAACCTTGAAAAACATTTGCACAGGGATAATGCCCTGATGAAGATTCAATGTACAAACTTGTTCCAGAGGCAGAAAGATACGTCAAACAAATGGAAAAAAAGCTCACTTTTCTAATATAGCCACAACGAAAAACTAAAGTCAAGACTTTTTGCATCTCATCAGCTTGTTCCAAGGTAACCATCAGCGATTACCAGCGCGTTATTTCAAAGATTCCTGTTTAGTAGCACATCCGGAAGAACTGTCTTTCGATAAGGTGCTATTGCCATGAACTGTCGCCATCTCCGGCCATCCATTTTTTTAGGCTAAACATTTTTATGTAAAGCCAGATACGCACAATTCTGATGGCTATTTACAAACATGTGTCCCTTGTCCCGAAGCTGCTGCCCAAGACAGTGCAAGACTGATCACTATTTTGTTGAGGAGGTTCTTTTTCATCGCTTGAAATGTACAGAGAGAAGCACCTATAGTTGCCATGCTGATGATTATGCATCTTGCACAGTTGAAGCTAGTTGACATTTATGGCACAGCATCCGTTGTCTTCATGGATACCTATGAACGCGAACACAAAGACACACACAATAACGTTGCAACACAGGATCGCAACTAAGGTAGACCATTCAACTGCGACAATTTTGCTGGGAAAAAAGGGAAATGTAGATGTTTATATATCAAACACATTTGCCATGGCATAATTTAGGTCAAAACCCAAATTGGAAACGACACCGATCTGTTATACGACTTCTCCAATATGCAGAAGAGGGCTGTATGACTTTTTTGGTCTGACAGACACATAGAGAGAATATTTGTATGATATCAAGCTCATGGCACTTATTCAGTGATAAAATTTGCTCCTACCTGGTCTTTGCCAATGCATTTTCAGATTGCGAACTACTTCAAGAAGATTTGGGGTTGCCAAAAAATCTGTTTTCCTCAAAGTCATCCATGGTTACGAGCTTGTTCCAGAGTATTTTGTACTACCAAAATAATCCTTGATTGATAGAAAGATGAAGGCGGCAACCCAATGGTGTCCCTTTTTCATGATCACATCATAATCTTGGAATCATTACGCTACAGGCGCCTTTCCAAAAAAAAGTTTTCACAACAGCTTTTGGACATTCATACTCTACTAACAAGTGTTTTGGACCCCATTTTGGTGATGAATAGCTGATAAGTAATGTACTTTCTGTTCAAGGTGCACAATTGCACTGTAAAAAGAACATAATGTGATGGATTTTTTATGTGTAATAAATTAATATGTTACGAATTTTCCACAATTGCCCACAAAATCTTTTAATTGATAGATTCTAATTCTGGTGTAAGGAGTGTCTTAGCTACCATGGCGACATGTACGGAATAAACCATGACATGTAGACGAGGCCATTTGGTACAGTGCTGAGCAAATGATGCATACTCACTCAATGGGAGACCACAATAACATATGGTTGGTATGACACTCAGTCACACAGACCCTTTATTAATGACACCGAAATTATAGAAAAGAGCACCTCATTTTGTCATTGTAAATCTGCCTGATGCTAATAGGATTTAAGGCAGACAGTGGCCATTTTTAAGACATCAGGGTGCTCTCAAACTTTAAAACAACCATCTTTATGTATTTTATGCTCCAATTAATACAAAAATAACACCATATTTGTCATTTTGGCCCAGTGGTACCAGAAAGAAAAGAATTTGTTTACTTTTAAACATGTGCTGGCAGCCCATATTGATTTCGAGGTCAAAGGAATCTCAACTTCATAAAACCCATTTTAATGGATTTTAATGCTAGAATTAGTAGGAATGTACATCTTGTTGTCCTTTTGGCCATCAGACATAGCGGAATGGCGGCCATATTGGATTTAGAGGTCAAGATGATATTTTAACTTCAAAAACTAATTTTAATGGATTTGTTTCTGCTATAATATAGAAAAGACATCTTGTTTGTACTTTTGGCCCATCCGGTACCAGAGATACAAGAAGTTGTACTTCCAACATGGCGATGGCAGCCATTATGGATTTAGAGGTCAAGAGATTTTTATAACTTCATAAAACTATTTTACTGGCAGTTGTTATGCTAGAATTATTGGGAAAGAACATCTTGTTTGTCCTTTTAGCTCATTTATTTCCAGAGTATGAGGATTTAGTTTTTCAAAATGGCAGATGGCGGACCATTTTGTTTATGTCATAGTTGAACACTTTTTGGGACTTCGATTAGTGCAACTTTGCTATATTGTTAGGAGGAGCTGACCTTAAACTATCAGAAAATGCCAAGAAACCTTCTGTTGCAATTTTTTTGGGTCATGTGCTATCGTTTCCTCTACTAAAATGGTACTTTTTTTAGTCCTTCTGGGCTAACTTAGAGAACACCCGTGTTCAAGGCGCCAATTAAGGCCTTTTTTTTCCCCAAGAAAAAAACACATTGTAAAATATGCACTTTATTTCAAATTCACTAATTTGAGCTAATTACTGTGTTAAACATCAATTTTTGTCATGAAACTTCTAAAGCACTTTAAACAAAAAAAAACAATTGAGTCCCCGGATAATATCTCTGAATATAGACACCAAGTATTTCCCGTCGGACATCTGATGTCTAAAATTCAGATTAAGTTTGATAATGAATATGCATTTTATTATGATATGTATGTTATATGACAACTATAATATGTATAAAAAATGAAATAAACCCAGTAAGAGTAGATAGCTGACATAATGCAGGCAATTGAATTTTCACCAAATCCCGGCAATATTGTAGTTTAATTAATTTCATACTTGGAAATCTTTATAAAAAAACTTTCATTGGTAGTACGCCTGAACCCTGTTCAAACCAAGGGGGTTTTCTACTATATACATTCACGACCGGGGATTGGATACCATCCCCCTGATTTTTTCGAAAGTAAGGGACAACGTATTTTGTTAGTTTTCAGGGTTAGCTACATCTGTCCTTTCTTCAAATAAAGTACAAACATATCAAGTTTGAATAATATGACGTTATAGCTGACGTCATAACTTAGAGTTTATTATAATGCATGTCGGGTCTGAAAAAAGAACCCATGATTAATACGATCTGCTTTTTTTACTTTTATTTATTTGCGCAAATGATGGTTTATTTACTCTTAAAAAATAAGAAATACAAATAGTGTCAGTAGTATTCTTATAGTAGCATCATAAGTAACAGAGAGTAACAAATTTTGGGCATTTTACACAGTAAAATATTATGAGTAAACAAAGCATTAAAATCATCATACTTGACAAATACGGGGTGTACGCCTAGCCACTTGCAGGGGTCGTTACTCCGGTAACAATTTCCAACTCAAAAGTGCAAAATGCGATTTGATGAAAAATAGGGGGAGCGCGATGCGATTTGATTGACATTTTGAAGAAAACGCTGTGCTTTAAGGGAGAGTATATTCATAATTATCGCAGGTCGCCATATGTTAGTTCTTTGTTAATTATTTTTCCAGCTGGTAAGGGCTTATGAGAAAAAAGAATATGTGTGTATCTGCAAAAAATTAATAAACCGGGAGGAGGCGATGAGAGTTGCGGGTCATTAATGTCCTCAAGAATGTAGATGATTCGTGTGGAACTCCACGAAAACTATATGCTTTATTTTATTGTAAACGACACGCTATTTCCTGTTGCGAAAGATAGTTTCTAATCCAATCGTTTGCAATGCCTCTGATACCCTAGAATGACGATTTGGGAGATTAATGTTCGATGTAGAGTGTTAAACGCCTTGTTAAGATCGAGAATGATACCATGACTATGGAGTTGGTCGTCAAATCACTGGTAATTCTGAAGTACAGGTCATTAATGGCCATGTAGGTTGATCTGTTAGGTCTAATCACAAACCGCATTGATTAGGACTGAGAATACCATTATGAAATCGGAGAGCCGAATGAACATAATAGAATCTTCTTCAAGATTTTAGAAATTGAAGGTAACACTGAAATTGACCTATATAATTGCTCGAAATCTGATTATCATCTGATTTAAAAATTGGGTTCACTTGAGCAATCTTTAGGGATGCAGAAAGTGGAAACATTACTTTGGTTAGGTTTGGACTAAAGGTTATTCAAATACCAGATCGGTTACGTTGACAAAACAGCATTAGATTGAAAATAAGAATTTCCCCATAAACGTGACCGAAGAATGGCCCATAACATCCTTGTTTCTCGCTCATTTAGTCGCTCTTTGTATAAAATCAATCATCCAAGGAGCTTTTCTCTTATTGCTTTCATTTTCCTCAGATACTCGTGTCGTAAAAATATATCCGATCGTTCGATGAATTTCCTGTTGTGTCCATCTTTTTAAGGTCTCCTGAGGGTGGTTTTACTTCCAACGAAACTGATATCTCAGCGTAAAACTTCCAAACTTTTCACCAGAGTTGGAAATTCTTTATGTTGATAAACTTCGTGAACTTTACGCATAATAGCCTTAGATCATCCAATATGATTTCCTTTCGGTCACGTTCTTTGGCTGCAACCATCTACAGATTGTTGCCCTTGGCCGGCTTGGTACATCCGTCGCGATTTCCATTCTTTCTAAGGCATTATATCTGACTTTTCCCTTTAAAAAAATCTTTACAATTAATTTAACAAATCTATCGTAGTGATTTTATATTTTTAAAGCAAACGTACATTTAAAATTAGCGGATTAGTACGCCTTCTAAATATGATAGATAGAGAGTTGTAGCTAGCTTGTTCTATAACATGGGTTTAAAAGTTCGTTACTACTTCTTCCATCCTACTTCTTCCACAGCTCCTGGTGATTCAACCGAGCTTGTATATTCCTATTTGTTCCTGTGTCTCGCCAGTGACTCAAACTGTGATGATACCGCTACAAAGTCTGTTATCACAAGTAACGGAGATGTAAGTGAAGATGGATACGTAGACTTCGTCTTGTCGACAACATCAGACGGAATTCACGTGGCCTATGATGGAGAGCAACCATTCCTATCTCTTAACAACTTAGATACTACGTTATTCGATCCGAATAGTATCCGTTTTGTCGGATTGATGTCCCACGATGGCACCGATGGTATGACAGATGAAGATTCTGACTGGCGATTCTGTACTGATGGTAGGTACAATTCCAAAACGAAACATATTGCGCCCATTTTCTGTGCATTGTTATTGACCATTTAACTTAAAAGCTGACGTAGAGATTGCCCGAAGATGCCCGCCCTCAATTTTCTAACAAATTGGGGTTTTGCATAATTATATACATGTTTCTAAACACACTGATCACTGTGTGAAATAGCTAAGCTCAAATCGATGCTCCTCAAATATATAATCACAACTTTGTATAAAATCCCGGATGCAGAATTTAATATTTTACAGAGTATCCCATGGTATTGCTTCACTATGCATAAAGTTTTACTGCATCAAAACGAAAAACCCGATTCAACTCAAACTTTGGAATCAGCACTTAAGATAGGTACTTTTTAAATTTTAGTTGACTGTTCTAATTAATGCACATAAAATTATATTTCGAAATCGCAGAGTAGAAGTTAACAACTTTTTAACAAATATGCCTAATGTAAATCTATGTGATTTTGAAAGAATGTTATTTTAGAGCAATGTTTCCTCTCCATGATAAATAAGTCCTATCAAAACAACGCTAAATATGTATATAAATTGTACCAACTATTTGTCATGAATTGTTGATACCCTAGATACAATTCGTTAAGATAATGTTATTACGAGAGTCATTTTACCTTTATAGGGGATTGTGAATAGGAATAACATAATGGTAACGTAAATAATACAGTACATTTTCCAAAAATATGTGTTTTGTGTTGGTTGTTCAACCCTCGAAGGGGGACCACATAGATTTGTTTGTATTCTACCAAAATTTCCCCTTTTTGGTGGTGACAAATCTTCTTCTTAGCGTGTCCACAAGTCATTCGTAATGTGGTGACAAATGATTTAATGTCATTTGGTATTTTAACTCGGTCTTTGCATGCAAAAACGAACATCCAATGCGGGACTAGGTAGGAACAAGTTGATCCTAAAGTGATAGATGGGATGAGGTGGCAACCACCTCCTTTTTTGGGAGATAAGTACCAACACACCTAATATGACGTCAGAATAACACAGATACTTGCTTTTGCTACCACTAGATAACTATTGTCTTCTTTCCAAAATTATGCCAAAATGAGTGCCAACATGCCTATGAGAATGAAGTCATAAAGTTCGCATGCCAGCAAAACTGTAATTTTCCATTGACACTAAGTATAGAATAGGGGAATGTTAATTTCACCAAATATCACGATGGAAAACGGCTAACTTCATATACACAGCGGGATGTGGTGCCATAAAGATGTTTTCGAGCTGGAAATTGGAACAAATCATTTCCACCCTATAGCCGTATTTTCATACTTGCCTTGCCTAATGGCATCACAGTGACGTCATACTGGAATGTTTGTACTTATTTGATACAGGGACAGAAAAAACTAAGCTAACCGGAGGGGGGGGGAAGGATATTCCCCTTCTTTTTTCTTCTAGTGTGTTCTTACAAAAATGGCTCAAGGTAATGTAAGGTTTTCTACTTCTTCTGTCACGTTTGTATACACATATGCTGGTGTGGTCCAGAAAAGAGTTCTTCACAGAGTGCGGTCGGCTGCCATTCAAGTAGCACCAACGATGTTCGTTACTGTGCACTTCTTGATGTCATCAAACCAACTTGCTGCCGGCCTACCCCTTCCTCTCTCCTTCGACCATCGCTTGAATCACTCTTTTCTCAAGGCACTAGTATATTGCCAAATTGCCAAAATAGTCCAGTTTTCTTGTTATGACGTCAACGCCAGTGTCTCTCAGACCCTATCTGTTCCAGGACCCAAGCGTTGGCACTCTCCGGTACATCATCATCATCATGGCCCCCGCAGCCGCAAGCGACTATGGATAAAGCGCCCACATTGAGTGCACAGGTTAGGTGAACGCGGACGTCTGTGGCTGAAAGGGCCAATCCTAAGTGGCAGTCTCTGCCAAAGGTGCTACATATATGGGATGTCACAGCTTTACTATCCAAGGATCTGTGCAGCTTTCTTTTAGTTCGCTGCTTCTCAAACCTTGCTGTTAATCTGTTGTTTCTCCAAGCCAGGTGTTGCTTCACTGTTCTCCCGGGCCCAAAGGTGGATTGTCAGCAAGTTTTTCCCCAGCACCCTATGTCGATGTTCAAGGTATACATATCACGCTTACAAATATCCTTGTAGGCGGAGCATGGGTCGACCAACTTTCCTCCTCTTGCCAGATGTGAGCTCAGCATACATGATATCTTTCCGGTAGACCGCCATCCTCCATTCGACGGACATGGCCAAGCCATCGGAGTCTGCGTTGATGTATAGATGGTGGGGATCCAATTCGATTCAGGAGCTCTGAATTTGGCCCCATGTCCTTCAAGTTAACACCCAGTATGCGTCTAATACAGCGCATATGGAACTGTTGCTTTCTTCTCATGCCTAGAGTTAATGTAGTCCATGTCTCGCTACCATACAATAATGTGCTGATGATGCAGGCGTTGTAAATGCTGCATTTGTCTTAATTGACAGCTTCGGATTTTCTCCACACACGCGTTGTAAGCCGGGCAAGAGTAGGTGCAGCTTTACCAATGCGTTTGCCGATTTTCTGCATCGAGAGATAGACTGTCACTGATGGTGGCCCCTAGGTAAGGTGAAGTCCTGAACACCCTCACGTTTGTAATTGTCCGATTGTGACGGGGGGGATGACAGGTGGTTCTTGAGCATCTTGTGCAAGGACATTAGTCTTCTTCAAACGATGACAAGTCCGAAGTCCTTACAGGCATGTGAGAAGCCTATCTATGAGCAGCTGAAGTTCCTGCTTTGAATGTGAAGTAATGGCAGCATCACCAGCAAACAACAAGTCACGAATCACTATCTGATGAACTTTTGTCTTAGCTCTAGTCTGTCGGATTGAAGAGCCGACCATCATACCTGGTGTACGTGTAGATGCCTTCTGTGCTGTACCGACTGCTTGCTTCAGAAGTACTGGAAAGAATATCCCAAAGAGCGTGGGGGCCAAAACCATCCTTGCTTAACACCACTGCGAATGTCCACGCCTCTGATAGCTGCGATAATACTACACAAAGTTCATGTGTTTCTCCCTGAGGGGGATTTTTTTTTAATTTCACATGTGTTTTGCCTTCAAAGGCATTTAGACCTATTCTCGTCTCCCAACTTGTCTAAAAGTGCCAAATTTAATCCACGTGGAGCTAGATGTAACAATAATCGGAAACAATGTTTTTTTTTCGCAAACTATGGTAATACATAATAAATTGGCGATAAACAAATTTTGGAAAAATTCTGCCTCTCAACTAAAACTATCCTGCGGTACAACCATATACCTTGCTTTATGACCTGCAAAAGAGCTGCACGAAATGTTTGAATGTTTCTAAGCAACATTGATATTCTAATTCTAAACAGCTGTGAAAATAAGCAATTTAATTGGCTGATGCCCGGGTTCATTCGTTTTATTGAACCCTGTAGTACGCGCTGCGTATTGATGTTATTTTTATTTTGAAGCGCTCCGCGACAACTGCATTTTGCTAACGTTCCGCGGCGCCTCCAACGTTGCGCCTCGTTGCGTATGAGCGTTTGCGTTCAACGGGTTTTTTCGATTGTTGTCACTGGAGTGTGGAAGTCCTTCTCTTGTTGTATTAATCCGTAAAAGTCATCGCGAATTGGGTTTAAAGATGACCTTAAATGTAAGCTTTTAAGAATGAGAAAAAGGTATGATTTTGGAACCGGTACTCTCTTTTCAACAAATTGAACGCGGCCGACACCATATGTTTGCTTGGAAGAAATCGGCCTCCGGCCTCGTTCTTCACTTCAACATATGGTATCGCCTGGTTCAATTAGTCGTAAAGAGAGTACCGGTTTCCCAAATCAACCTTTCAGTTCTCTAAATCTTGATGATGCATCTTTTGCATATTATGCATTTGGAGATATACAGGGGGTAATTAACACCGTGATCAATATGTAAACGTTTTATACGGGATTTTACAGTTTTTATAGACTGTTCATCTTCATGTTCTAAGGAAAAAATTGTATAGTTTTGCTTTATCTAAGACAATTACTTTTAACCCCGCAGTCTTAAATGGTTCAAGGTCACTTTAGGGTAAAACAATATAATGAAAATGGGCTCACATCTTCATGCTAGAAAAGAAATGTTTACTGATTTGGTTACATAGGATATATGAAGGGGGAAATAGTGTTAAGACCCACGGGGTCTAACGGGGGATTAGTACTCTGTCCTCTGTTATAACATAAAAAGTAAATGGATTTCCTGTTGTAACATCCCAATACGAAAAATTTGAACCATTTGAAATCATGACCAGTTTTTTGTGTGTTCTGTCTGCAACAGAAATAGTTAATATAGGAAACTATACCTTTTTTTTTTTTCATCCTAGAACCAGATGAACCTTTTCTTAAATGGGTGTAGAACATGTAGCTGTATTTCCTATCCCATACGAAAGTATTCACTTACAATGACATGTGTTTTAAACAGGAAAATGCCTTGGTCTATTATATTTTATCCTTAACGTTCCCATTAATCGCTTAAACGCACCTGACAAAAAATACCGCTACCCCCTTTTTGTTTGGAAGTTCATTCAACTTACAATTGAAGATTTCCATATATTTGTGGTTAATATGTGTTGAAATCACTTATTATGTTATAGTCTGATTTTTTATTCCTGTCAAGTAAACGCATATTGTCGATGTTACGAATCATTTGGGAGGGGGATGTGTTGAGATCAAAAAACTAAAAAGCCGTATTAACAAGTGAAATCCTCAACTGGTTCCAAAGAATAATATGATTTACCCATTTTACATGAACTTTGTGTATCGAATAGAAAAGGCTTCATACCAGATTCATTGAATAGATTGTCGAGACACTCTCGATTCATTTGTTTGGTGTCATCAAAGAACAGATAGTTCTTCTCTGATCTAAATACTCTGAAGTACTTAGATAAATGAATGGAGTCCGAGCTGTCAAATACTATTCTCAACAAGACTAATAACTGTAAACTTATCATTTTTCTAATATTCTTCAGTGACGTAAAAGAACTTTGGGGATTATCATATCCTATTCGGATATTTTTTCTTATGTTTTCAATGGCGTCGAGTTTGTTCAAGTTTGGTATTTGGAATTGTATTCATTGCCATTTGCCCTTGTAGTATTTGCTTCGTTGAAAAAGGGACTTTTTTTAATTATGCCTTAATCTGATCCGGTACGTGACATAGAATTTATTTTATTATGGTAAACCAACAACCTCGTCAGAACGAATGGAATCGCGACAACGCCCCAAAACCGTTTACTGAACTGACAGGATAAAATCCCTACTATAGAAGCAGGTTATATTAATCAACTCGATATAACCGTACTAAAATTTACTATGTATTTATCAATGCCTTTGTCAGCTTACACTTGATAAAACTAATGCGTTGTACTTGAAATCCATATATGGTATACATTATATAGCATGTCTAACATTGATAGAGTGTTACATTGTGATATTGGACATTGAAAATTCTGCACAGAAATGTTTTATTGCCTGACTAAAAATGCCTGTATCAAATTTATATTCGTCATGTCCTTGTCTCAGTCCATTGGCATCGAAATTTATTAATACGAAATAAAAAAAATTCGTTCCTTTGGCAATGGGGGCCGCCATTAGACCCTTCGGCTACAGCTAGCTACCAGGCTATACATCAAATGAATAGGACATCTTTTTTAGAATTATTAGAACTATGTTCCCTGACAATTTATTTGCCATTAATATTCTGAAATATGCTGTATGTATTAGAAACATATATAGAAAATAATTAATCGACGGAAATAAAATTCAATCGACTGAAAGTCATGTTGTGAATGTTTGTACTTAACACTAGGGAGATCTTTTGGATAGTTAAAATGCGGTGAGTTGTCACTTCAAGAAGCAACGCATTTGAAGGATTATATTTAGCAAACGCTGGATGTAGCAACTGTTTTAGTGATTAGTGGAAATGTTTTTTTTTTTAAAAATGTTTCAATCCATTTTGAGAGTTCTAAAAGATGGTGAGTTTCCTTCAGATTATTATAATATACGTTATCCCAATGTGATTTGGTGTGTTATGACTGGTGTTAATGTTTACATTTTGAATTAGGCCGGTTGTTTCCGATAGTTTAAATATGGCGAGTTAACACAGAGTATCATAATTTTTTTTTTGTTTGCTTCTTCCAATTACTTTTCAAATATGAAATAGTATGTTACATCAAACTAACTTTCTGTACTGCGAAGGTGACAACTCACCATACCATATATTTATCCCTCTAAACTACCCCCCTCGACTTGAAATAAAACCTCTTTTATTTCTTTCGTATTAACACACCAAACCAAAATGTTTACCAACACAACTCTTGCAATACTCTGAATTAACATCACACACATTTAAACTCTACAAAGGCCTTCAATTTTGTAGGGTTTTCAAACCGCCCCATACATCAATATAAGTCGCCACATCCCAAACTTTGCCATATCTAACTCTGCAATAATGCGTAACTCACCATATTTGACTTCTCTTAATTACTACCCCCACTTTAAAGTAAAACATTCCCCATTCGTCCAATAGAATTTACAACGTCAATGTTGCCAAACAATACTCTTAACTCTTCACACCTCCCTAGATGTGATATCTCACCATTTTCAATGCTCCAATTTTCCTGTCTGCCTGCAAAGATGGCAGCCACCATGCCGAAAATGACGATAATTTCTTCGTATTTTTTTATTCGGGCTTATCAACTGGTCTCGGTTGAGTATTATGTGTTGCTTAGGTGAATATACCTCCATAACTGAATTGTACAACATGATGATCCGGTACCTGTCCTGAGAAGGTTGAGTGTCAAGCCCTGGTGGCACATGGTGTCATATGCTGCAGTAAGGCCCACCAAGATGACCTGCCTTACCATGCTTACGACGCCTTTCAAAGCTTTCTTCACTTCTCTTTTTGAGGTTTTTTACAATCTGATGGACAGTGCCCCCCCCCCCCCTCCGGCCTCCGCGAAATCCTGCTTGTTCGTCAGGCAATATGGGATTCGACGATGGGCTCCAGCCGGTCCAGGATCACCCTCTCAAGGAGTTTGGAGGAAACACACAGTATTGAAATTGGGCGGTAGTTCTTGTGGTTGTCAATCAGCTTGTTTGGGTTTTGTGGAGTGTGATGATTGTAACCCTTCTCGATCTGGGTAAAACCTTGTTTAAAATAAGCATATACAGTGTGGTCAAAATGAAATGGAAAAAAATAATATTGAAATATTTGTAATGTTTTTTAGAATATTATTATATACAATATATTATCAAATATTTACTTCTTAATCACATGTCAAAAATCCACGAGATTCATGCCATTTCAATTTTCAAGTTAGGGCCCATTTTTCGAGGGCTCCCAAAATGCCTCGTGTATAAATTTAGTAAGAGTAAAACATTTACAGTGTATTACAAAACCAGATCCATAAAAACGAGATAGGCAAAGTTCTTGTTTGCTGCAGTGGCGTAGCCGGGGGGGGGGGGGGGGACAGGGGGAAGCCTGCCCCCGGGCAGGCAACTTCTTCTGCCCGCCGAATAAGACGCATGAACAGTGCCCCCCCCCCCCGTGGGATCTGGCCCCCTGAAATTTAGTGATTTACAATAGGCCATATACGATACGAACTAAACAATTTAATATATGCTGGCCCCCTTGAACTAGATAGGCGCCCTTTCCCCCCCCCCCGCCCCCCTCCCCCCCCCCGAAAAAAAAACGTGGCCTACGCCACTGGTTTGCTGCATTTATCAGATAGAGATATTGAAGCAACAAATTTATACTATTTATCATGAAATAAAATGTTTCAAAAAGTCTGTCCTTTGAACTTTGGCCAACTAATGTGTATCACTTAAATTGATACCTGGTTTTGGGTTTGGTATTTTTTCAATTCTGTTTGTTTTGTCTTAGTCAAGACGAGTTCATGCCAAACCTTGAAGAATTCTAAACGTACAAAAAAAAAAAAAAAGACCAAGCAGGTAAGAGAAAAACGCGAGGGAAGGAAGGAGCTACATATAGAATTGCAC
>JAMKCH010005769.1:0-54735 GCA_023653785.1 Ophioderma brevispina
AGCAATAATGCTTATTACAAAGCCCTATTCAATACTGTGCTAATATTGGTGGTTAACCACTAAAACAGTGGTTGTTTGTTTATATCTTGGGAATGAAATGGATTTGAGGGCTCAAATTTCAGGACGACAATGAGAAAAATACGGCCTTTAATCTGATATCAAAATCGATACTACTTCCGGGTAAATCAGGGGGTCCCAAAGACGATCGGAACACGCACCTTTAATTATGTTTACTTTCTTAAACCCTTATGTGGATAAGGACTTTTTACACACATAAGTGGATGGGGCTCCTGGAGCACTACATCCAGAAAACATATTTTCCAAAATTCAGCAAAACTGCACAGATAAGATATATTGCTTTAAGGGCAGTGTTAACCCAAGTGCTTTTGTTTTTACACGAATTTCTGATTTTTGCACCATTTTCAGGGGTAGAATTTTGTAACGGTCCGCGTGAGTCCAAGTGGACTCTCGCAATATATTTTTGCGCGAGTCTATAGACTCGCGCAAATGTATCCTTGCAGTACAATGTTGCAGAGTCCAAAATTGTATGATTTTCACCACAAATTTGTTTTGGTCAACATGGTCAATAGCATGACTAGATTTAATAGACATGGGAATGGGATACAAGAAAGGAAAAGGTAAACAAATGAAATATATTATTAAATTGTACCAACAAATTACATAACCATATATAAGTTGGATGAAGCTTAGTTGGTTTTAGCATATGTGTGGTCCCCTCACGCCCATATTTTATTGCGTCATATGCTACCTTACCTCGGTATTTTGATAAATCTTATCACAGTTCTCCCTACTCACCAAACAATGCAATGCACCTTGTGACCTTTACGGTCTTTTCTCCAGACTCGTCATAAACAAACTCAAAATTTTCTATGAGATCTGCCTCCCACTGTAACTTTAAGATGTCCTTTCTCGACACTGTCGAGAAAACTACTAAAAAAAGATCCGAAAATAAACGCAA
This sequence comes from Ophioderma brevispina, assembly GCA_023653785.1. Lineage (NCBI taxonomy): Eukaryota > Metazoa > Echinodermata > Ophiuroidea > Amphilepidida > Ophiodermatidae > Ophioderma > Ophioderma brevispina. The sequence goes on from JAMKCH010005769.1 coordinate 980, forward strand.
ATATGAAATTACGAAGCTGGCAAGCATCAAGTACTATACACATGGGCATGTCATACACGTGTGTTGTTTGACAGAAGTGACAGAAGTAAACATTACCTTGGGATCCGATATACCCATTTATTGGCAGGTTTAAATTTTATCTCCTCAGCATCCAGGCATTTGTAACCAAAAATTTGAAAATAACCACCGAAAATAGTGAAAATTATATTTATAGCACATATTTTTTCACCATTTACGCCATTATATTACATTTTTACAAGTTTATAGGTTAAAATATTATGATGAATGCTGGGAAAATTTGGTACACCGCGCACTGTGGTATCGACATGAATCTTAATCTTGCACCGTATTCTGTGAAAAAAAGAATGTTGTGGCGGTGGTAAACCGATCATGATTCAACCTCATGCATACAATTAACCTGGAATGATTATCAGTTGATGTCATTACCAAACACCGCATCGGTCATGGTCATAAACTTATATTTGATTGAATAATCCGAGCCGAGATTGTCTTTTTCGGAGCAATCAGCTGTGTTTTTTCGTAAGTGCAGAATTTACTGATCATGTGGAGAAATGTGAGTGGTGTTGTACGATGTTCCCCACGCTGGTCCACACGCACTCGCGCGTAGTAAGTATTTACGCGAGTCTCGGCGTGAGTTCGACTCGCGGACTCGCGTCGAAATTCTACCCCTGCATTTTAAACACAACTGGTGTATAGCGTTACCAAAAATGGTTATCCACTGCAGGACAATCCTGAGCTGTATTTTTGCGATTCAAAACAGCTATTGACCATTTAAAGTCACCAAAACCACATGGTCTAACGGCGGGAATTTAAGCAACATTCACGCTGTCAGGAGCACAAGGGCAGCATCGCATCGCGCTGTGAATTTTTGCTGGCGTAATGAAGCGTGCGCGTGACTTTTGATGTACTTTTACGCGAACGCACTTGAAAAAAACTAAAAACAATATTTGAAAATGTAAAACAAAGTTGGCCTAATTTAGACCAGATGACAATTTCAAATTTCTTCTGATTTTTCTGGAGTTGGAGCAAAAGTGTTTGATTCAATAGGTGCATTAAAGATGTATTGTCATCCCTTGACACAACATACTCAATTTGAGTTCAAGATAAAGTTATGGAGAAAGAGACAGCTTGAAAGGGCGTGAAAAGTCACTTTTGTTACTAACACAGACTTTCTCAATGTTCAATTTTCGCAAAATTGGGCAAAAGTTTCAGACAAGATACTCCAAAATACTGAAGTAAAAGGTAAGGTTTAACTTTCCTACGATAGCAATCGGTCTTCTCTCGGGACGGTTTTATCAATTTTCATTTTCGATTGTAACTAAAGATATTTCCAATGTATACTCACAATTTTGAAAGACGGGAAAAATCACATTTTTTTGGTCATTTTTTCCTTATATTCGAAAAGCTCTATTTTTAAAAATGAAACAAATCGTCCATCTAGCCCCCAATTTGTTGTTTCTTATCTAAAAACCAATAACATAATCTTGAAAATTCAAATTGTTTTTGTTATGCTTTGGTCTGAAAATTTGGGGGACGAAATCATGTTTTTTGTTAGTATTTTCTCAAAAATACGGAAAGTTTTACATTAATCTGATGCCATTATCAGGTCATCGTTTCAATTTCTTCTAGAAATGGATACTTTTACATTACATAATCAATATTTGACAAAGTTACAAACCAAAATAGATACTCAGAAACTCAAGTAACATGCCTTAGACATTTTATCGTAGCAATTTGAATCAAGGTACACACACACAAGAAAGAAGAAAACATCATCTGGAAAATCTAGAAACAACAGTTCTCATGCAGTTGTTACCGGCATGAATAAAAATAAAAAAATATCGCGTCCCCGGACGCTGGTGTCTCCTGCCCGCGCGGTTTGTGAATGATAGGCTCACATAACTGTTGACTTGATTGTGACTTTTGACCTGATAACCTTTGACCTTGATGTGTGATCCTTTGACCTCATAAACAAATAAAGGTCCATTTAATATCCTAAACCTAGTTTGGTCCAATTGAACTTCAACTTTTCATGATGTAAAATTACACTTACATCTTTAATTTTGACCTCACCTCATATGACCTTTGAAATTGGTATTTGACCTTTGACCTTGGATATGAGGTTATCCCACATTGACCTCTGACCCAATTTTGATTAAATCCATGAAGTGTGTTGATACTACAGGCAAATGTTAAACTTTCACCCCCAGCAGACCACATCACAGATAAACAGGCATCAAAAGACTATAACAACAAAGTGGCTCCCCCAAAGCTTACTAATTATGCCAAAATCTCAGTGATTCGATTTGTGTGGAAGTGGTGGGGTCGAGGCTGAGGACCGGGTATACCCTTTTCGGCCGTCCGGACTAAGTCGGGACGTGGTCTAATTTGCTTTTTTTTTTTATGGGGACGGGACTTGACTTTGACTTTCATTTATTTTATTTCCGGACTTCGTTTTAAAGAGGGTAGCCTCAATCAATGAACCAGCACTGCCTTTCCATAAGGACCCTCTGAACAATACAAGGATTAATTACAAACATACACAAACAAGAATTAAGAATTTACAAATTACAATTTTGACAGAATTAAAATAATAATAATACATCAAAGCAAGACATAAAAAGGTATGGTATATTATACAAAAAAAAATAATCCAGCTTGAAAAATACCATCAAACCAACCACCCAACCACTTGAAACTAAATCCATACACACACACACGTACGCACACCCTCACACCTACGCATCCACACTCAGACACACAACACACGCACACACTAGCACACTCACATACACACACAGATACCCACCCACACACTCGCCCATTCCATGCCCACCCACCCACACACAACAATACACCCCAATTAACACACCCACCTACCCACACACTCCTACACACACACACACATGTAGCCTGATCAACACGCACTACACTCACCAACTCATAAAAACCGCCAATACCACCAAGTGCAATATATTCACACATGTACATCCAAACTTGGACTTAAAGAGACCATGAGGAAATTTCCAGAAAAGAAGGCCCCAATTTTTTTTTTGAACCCAGATTTTTTTGCCATTTGGAATGGCTTACCAATGTATTTGATCACACCTGATGTGACACTTTAGTAATAAGATGATGTAGTATTTCTGGAATGCACGACAGAAAATCAAAGCATGGTTTTCTATAGGGACGATTACGATAGCAGGCAAGTTCAAAACAATGTTTGCGGTTTTCTTTTGTACTTGTTTGTCTAATAAACCTTTGAAATGTTCTTGGTAGGTGGTCTACATCCGATCCAGTACAATTGAGAGAAATTTGTACAGTGGACCCAAACTTGACTTGAACACAGACCTGGTTGGACTCCAACACGGTGGACTTATCTCCAGACTAGGATAAAGCACTGACACAAGCACACAACATCACAAACTCTGCTGGTGTAATTGTTTACACATTTATTCAATATAACTCGATTGCAACTTATGTGCAACAAGCTATAATATTGAACAAATCCACCACACATTTGTACAAATGAGAAAAATTGTACATACCTGTCCTGCCTTTTGCAAGAATTTTGTCAATCTTGAACTATCTGCCTCATTTACAGCTTCATCCTCATCACCTTTCTTTTCAGCACCTGATTTGGATAGATTACAATTGAAATGTGCTATTATTATGTTCACATCTGCGGTTACCAACCACACTGCAAAACAGTACTGTAATAAGTCAATATTTTTGTGTGCGCCCTATCTTTCCCTTCTCAACACCCATCCGCCCTTTCCAACACCCCATTCTCCTCTACCCAACACACCATCTCCCATTCCCAACACACCATTCCCAACACACCTCCCCATTCTCAACACCCTACCTCCCCCATTCCCAACACCCTCTTCATTCCTCTTCTCAACACCCCACCTCATCTTTTCAATTGGAAATTTTTATTTTGCTTGCCCTTTCCTTCTTAAAGGAATTTTTATTTAACTTGAAAAATTTAAGATGGCGGTAAATCGTCTGCCAGGCGACAATTAGGGTACATTTGTGATTGAAAATTCCTCCTTTCGCCTTAATTTTTAACATAAGTGCCTCAAATGTTTTTGTTCCTTAGAAATTCTTTTACATTTCTGTAAAATTAACTTCACATGAAAAGGTACTTTGCACTTTTCTTTTACGCACTCTACTGATCGATGATCCGAAAGGCATCGATCAAGAGAGTGGAGGCACAATGCATGAAATGTGTGCCTTTTTGATCACCGGTTGTAAGTGACGCTGCTTTATATTTGTCATTACTAAGGTATATATCATCCCTGGTCATCTACGTCGTATTGCATGAAATCTGGATCTTTATCAAAGTTTCCTCTGGGTGGCGCTATACCTCAAAATCATAATGAAACTTTACATTTCAGCCATTAAATAAAAAATACTACTCTGGGAAGCCATCAATTTCAAATTAAAAAGACACTGGCACATTTGAAAAATAGTGCACCCTCAAGATTTTTCAAAATCGATATTTTTGCACGGTTGTAAAGCTTTTATATACATTAGTCCTCACCTGAAATGATTAAGACCAAATCAGCATCCTTAAGTGCTAAAAAAGTAGAGTATCAGATTTTCATGTGGTTTTCAGCTCCAAATGATGTCAATTGACTAGTTTTACATAAACAGAATTTTAGAGTCATACTGTGCATAATATTTTCAAAAATGCACCATAAAATATCCTTGGGTGGCAACCACCCCCCCCTTTAGCCTTCGAATTGATGGCATACTCTAACCCCAGTGAATGTTCTAAAATGACCAAAAAGGATGAGAGAATGATTACCTAGAAGTGTTTTACTAAAGTTTTTGGCATTTTAGTGCACTAGAGTAAAGTTCACTAGGGGTGTTACCCCCCCCCCCCCCACTGAGACGAGGGTTAATGGGTCAAAATTCCTTACTCTAATTAGTCAAAAAACATATATAGTTAAGATCAAAGATACCTCCAAATGCAGATACGCCTTCAGCAGGATGCTGGGTCCATATTTCTCTGTTCTCAATAGGATCTGTTTGAACATCTCTTTCAAGGTTGTCTTCATTGTACTGTACAAAAGCCTGTTAACACATAAATGGTATGGTAAAGCAATATTGTACAACCATATATTAAAGACACTATCAGTGATTTATCCAAAAGAGTCAAAACATTTGAAATTGCAGAGAAGATGAGAAAGAAGGAGATGGCTCGATTTTGAAATCCGATTACCCAGGGTTACTTTCATTCACCAGCTCATTGTTTGGGTAACTTCAAGGGCCGCTCAATTGCACCTTTGAAGTAATCTGTTCATCCGACTCAACTTGGCCAGTCAGGAAATTTTCAGAGCAGGAAGTAATTGACGCACTGCTATACTAAAACAGTTATTAATATTCCAGCTAAAATGTCTCTGCTGGTAATGAACTCCACGTTTGTTCTGATCGATAATTATTTTATTCATTGGCGAAATAATTGAGGAAAACAGTAACGAAAGAAAACAGCAAAATTAGCCCTTGATTAATGTTTTGAGGTCAATAAAGGATGTTGTTATTATAGCCTAATTGAAACATATCCGGTTAGTTCCTGTGAAATACGACATGATGAATGATTAGATAAATGCATTTTGAATACAACTCAACCATACCTGTTTGTGTCAGACAGTGTCAAAAGAACCAAAATGCTTTGAAAATTTGGGGTCAAAGTTGTCTGTCAATGATGCAGAAGAGTACGTTTCGCTGTACTGGTCAGGACCAAATAGTAATGACTGTGTAAATGCCAGTTGACAACTGGGTAATTGGAATAGTTCTGGGATTTAATGACAGGTGTATGTAATGTTCTATAGCAAGAAGCGCAAGTCTTTGATCGAATCAATCGGATTTAAGGCTATTAAGATGAATAGGCAGATGAACAGTTTATCTTTTGAAGTAACAGTTGAACCATCTCCTTCTTTCTCATCTTCTCTGGAAATTGGCAGGAATAGCTTGAAAGTGAAGGAAAAGCCTGTAGAATTCTCATACATTACTTTTTCCAACTGAAGAATTGACAGAAAAGGAAGAAAACGGCAGTGTTCAACGATACGAATCTCCATTCACTTACGTGTTGTAGTAAGTGTCCGTTCGGACACTATGACTAAAATACCCGAGTTTGTCCTTATTAGGTTGCTTCTGGTCCTATCATTTGTAGGGGATGTTAGGACACCTATATTGTTACAGACATACACAAATCTGATTTTTGATGATTTTTTTGATTTTCTGATTTAGCAAATCACTGATAGTGCATGCCTTTAAAGGCCCATGGCCCAATAAGCCTCGTCCCCAGGACTCCCCAATTTCACTGCAAGTAGTTGAAATTTTAGTGTTGGAAGAAGCTACTATTTTCCCTGTGAAATCTTAGTCAGGGATGTGATAAGGAAATTACCAAAAAAGAGAAAATGTGCGAAGCTCTCGCCCCCACGGCCGGGGGTTCACGGGCACACTTAAGGGCCCCTGGCGGGTCCAAGTTAAATGAAAAATGAAAAGGTTAAAAGAAAATACTGCGGTCCTCGGACCAACCGTCGCAGTTGGGAATGATAGGCCTCATATGACCTTGACTGTGTGTGGTCAGAGTCTTAGCGGGTACAGTCGGTCGGGGTACTGGGTCCAACAATCCAGGGTGCAAGAACATGTGCATGTGAGAAACAAATCCGAGTGGGACACAGCGTAATGCAACAGCAACAGCGAATTCAAAACTGCATCAACTTCCGGGTGCTAGTCTGTTTCAAAGACTTAACGGTTGGAGGGCGCTCTTTTTTCCCCATTTTTAAATGAAAAGCGCATATTTTATACGGTACACTAAGGCACATGGAAAACACATGGCTTGGAGGTCATGGCAGTTTATCAGGGTCAGGTCAATTAAATGTCAATTTTCGTAGACAATGTACATGGTGCAAAGCGTAATGAAGATGCACAGATATCTGTCACTGTACACATACATTTGACATGATATTTTACTTGTGGACGATATTCGCCTGTTCTTTCAAGAGAAAAATATGTTGGTTGTGATTCTAAAATTTGAATTATTTATCGGTCGTTTCGGTAAGCATTAATTTTTTTCTTGATTCGGATTTACCCGAATCAAATTGGATTCAAGTGTGAATAATCTGGTGTGAATCGATTCGCGTAGAAATTGCAGCCCTGTCCTTGTGCCCCTTTAAGCTGAGGATTGTTTTTTTTGGTACAAAATTGTGCAATTTCTCATAACTATAGGATGCAAAATCACATCATGACGTCATGACAGTGCAGACGTGCTCTGATCGTGCTCCAATGAAATTCCTCAATTTACCTGTAAATATCACTTTGTGGAGCTCAACTTCCAAGTTGTAGTCAGCACATAACTACCGTGACTACTATTATTGCCAACAACGTCAATAAGCTCAGTCTCGACGTCCAACACTGAGAAAAAAACTCATCGTTGTCTATCTCTGGGTCGCCATCTTCAAAACCTCTACACTTGAAGGGCATCCCAAGTTGAAGCCATTCAACGACGGGGACCCAGTCAGCTCCACAACACTCACAGCTACATGATGAACTGTTTCTCCATAGTGACACACAACTGATTAGTCCATCAGTGAAGGTAGCAAGATTATTACCGATAAAACTAACTCACCTCGCCAACCCTGATGAATGCCATCACTCGGGAAGTCTGTAAAAGTGACGTCCTGGTTGAAACAGTTGTTACGCCAAGCTGTCTGATGATGTAAACAAAGTATAACAATCCACTTTCCCAGACTTCCCATCATCAAAACACAATTGGAAACCACCGAGAAAACCAACATGAAACTATACAAAACAATTGGACCAGCAAGATGAAAGGCTCGATGACCTAGAGCAGTACTCAAGACGTAACTGTCTGTTACTACATGGTAGACCAGAAACGATCAATTAAAACACAATGACATCGCAATCACCACAGTGTAGAGAAGTTGAACGTCCATCAAGCCCGAATACCTTGATGCACTCATCGATTAGTAAATAACAAACACCTAAGCGTCAAGTGCTGATCTTCGTCAGCCAAAGCGACCAAGACCAATTATCATCAAATTCTTGCTCGTACGCGAAGCGCGCCCAAGTCTTTCAATCTAAGCGTCGACTAAAGGGCACACAACATTCCATATCTGAAAGTCTACCACCAGGAGAATGACCCTTCTCAAAGACTCTAGAACTTCAACTTCTGTCCAATCAGCGTGGTCATATGACGGTAAGATTACCTGCTTTATTAGTTCCTGTCATGCGCTCATTATTCCAACGCAAAAGATCTGGACAAAATATAACTGATAACTATTGGTTCATTCTATGATGGGTACCATTCCGCATACTTGACATTGATAAATTAACGCTATTTATTCACTTTCATAGTGATCGCGGTTCTTGTCTTAATCACTTTTGCTCCCAAGTTTATTTTCTTTATTTATCAATCATTATGATACTCACATTTACTATACATTATTGCTTACTTGTCAATCAATTTCTACTTGAATATGTTGCACTACATGTTTGATAATCTTCCTTCATGCGCTTATCTCTTGCGGCCTAGTTCTTGCTCGTTTCATCTATTTTAGATTTATCAAATCATGTCTGCACATAACGGTTACACATGTATGTTTCATATATAATTTGGCCATTTACCCAAGTACTATTTTTTTTTCATCCTTTGCTATGTTTAACGTCCTCTTGCCATTATTATTCATATTGCTTGCATTTATTATACTTCAATATCTTTACTCTAATTGTGTGCATTCCATTGTTTGTTTATTTAGCATCTGATTCTTACGCTTGCAGCTTAGTGCATCTATTTTCATATTTTGGACTTATTATCTCATGTTCTACACACAATTGATTACAATGTTTTAATCTTTTAATAGGCCATACACATGAAAGTTTATAACAAAAAACAAAAAACCACTGAAAAATACACTGAAAATCACAGAGTAATGCTGAAAAACTCTGAAATCACTGAAAATTGTGTGGACAAAGGAAAAGAGTAACACTGAAAATTTTTCAGTCAGGGTTCAGAGGTGGTTCAGTGCATTTCAGTGTAATTTTCAGTGTTGTATTGTTCTCTATAATGAGCATCGACCTTGTACTGTAATTACCATAACAATTTACCAACAAGTCAACAAGTCAACTTATATGGTTATTTTTTCAGTGTGATTAGTGTTTCTTCTTCTTCAAGGATTTAACAACATGTTCCGTGTGATTATGGACAGACTCATGTTTTTTCAGCAATGTTTCAGTCCATTTCAGTGTGATTAGGAATCCTGAAGCATTGCAGTATATTATTAATTTGCAAATGGTAATATGGATATCATTGCATGTGAATAACAAAAGGAGCCATTTCAGCTTGGTTTCATTCCAGTAGTTGAATTTCTTTTGTATTGGAGATTTTTCAGGTACTTTTCCAGTATTTTCATGAGATGTTCAGAGTTTTTCAGAGGGGCAGAAATTTGTCATTGTTATTTTCAGTGTTATCGTTTCATCGGGTATATCCGTTCACTTAACAGAGTAACCATGATTTTCATCCCTTGCCATTATTGTCGTCTCTAGCCATTATTATTTTTATTTGCTGTTTTTATTATACTTTAATGTTTTGTTTGCAATCAGTTTCTCCTCATAATTATGTGCACAACAAGCTTGATAACCCTATCTTGTTTGAGGCTTAGCGCTTGCGGCTTAGTTCCAGATCGTTTCATCTATTTTGATTTCATAAACATCTGTTGTGCTCATATCGGGTATAGAGTATTATAATTGTGTAAATAATTTGAACGTTAATTGTCGTTCACCGTTTGTAAATGATTTTTTTTCTTGCACATTGCATATTGGTTATTTTGCTGCCTTTATTTACTTTAATGATTCATTTGCCAACCATTCACTACTCTATTATGTGCACTACATGGGTGATATTTCTTGTACGGGTTAGCGCTTGCGGCCTAGTTCCAGCTGTTTCAGATATGTTGGATGTATCCCTCTGTTCTGCCACATAAGGGGTACCATATGTATTTTCTTATGTAATTTGGCCACATATCCGTTCACTCGTGTTACATAAATTATTTGCCTTGCAATTCATTAATGTTGTTCCTTGCCATATTTACACCATATTGCTGCATTTGATTTAACTTTAATGTTTTTTTTTTGTTTGTTGCCCAATATATTTTACTCTAATTATGTGAACAACATGTTGATCAACCTTACCTTGTATTCATCTAGCGTTGCGCTTAGTGCCAGACTCTTTTCATCTTTTCTGGATTTATCACCTCATGTTCTGCACATAATCGGGTACATATGTATTATACTTATGTAATTTGGCCACATATCCGTTCACAACTCGATGTTACAATAAATTATTTTGGCAGCCTTGCCCAATTCATAATGTTTGTTCCTCTCCATATTTCACCATTTGCTTGCATTTGTTTAACTTAATGTTCCGGTGGCCCATCCTATTTGACTCTAATATTGTTCACAACATGGTTGTAACCTTACCTTTTATGCATCTCAGCGCTGCGGGCTTAGTGCCAGCTCTTTTCAATCTTTTCTGGATTTAGCACCTCATGTTCTGCACTCATCGGGTATATGGTATTATTCATTTTATACTTTGGGCGTATTATTCATTTACCCGAGTATCTGATAGTTCTTTCGTCCCTTTACATTTTTACTTTCACATTGCTGCATTTATTTTACATTTTAAATGTTTTATTATTTGCCATCATTTTCTACTCTAATTATGTGGCACTACTGATTGATAACCCTATATTGGATCGGCTTAGCGCTTCTTGCGGCTTAGTTTCCCGCTCATTTCACCTATTTTGGATTTATCACTCATGTTGTGCACATAATCGGGTAATTATGTATTATTCACATAAATATTTTGGACGTAACATTCGTTCAACCGTGGTTCCGTGAATGTTTTTTTGTTCCATTGGCCATCAGTTTCATATTGCTGCCTTTATTATACTTTAATGTTTCCCTTGCCAACCATTCCCTACTCTATTATGCACTACATGGTTGATATTTTTATCTTGTTATGCGGCTTATCGCGTTGCGGCTTAGTTCCACTCGGTTCATATATTGTGGATTTATCACCTATATGTGCTGGCACATAATCGGGTACACAAGTGATTATTCGTGGTAATTTGGCCACATATCCCCTCACCTGTGTAACATACACAATAATCCTTATCCCTAGCCAATTCTGTCGTCCCTTTGCCATAATTATACCATATGTTGATGTTTTTACTGAATGCTCGTTGCAACATTTTTTACTCCTATTATGGGAACTACATGTGATAACCCCCTTATCTGTATGCGGCGTAGTTCCAGCTCGTTTCATATTTTGGATTTATCAACTCATGTTGATGCACCAAAATCGGTATACCATGTATTATTCACTTAAGTGTTTTGGACGTAATATTCGTTCAACCGTGTATCCATGATTTTTTTCCCTTGCCATTTTGTTCATATTGCTACCTTTTGAATTTAAGTTTCGTTTGCCAAACCTTCCTACTCTATTAGTGGCAACTAAATGGATGTATTTGTGAATCTTCTTTGCGGCTTAGCGCTTGCGGCCTAGTTCCAGATCGTTTAACATTTTTGGATATATCACCTCCAGTCTGCAATAATCAAGTACATTGACTTTGACTTTTGTAAGAAATGAACATATCTCAGGATACAAATTCTGTGGTTATGTGGAACTCCAAACTCATATGTCCCCCTGTGTACTGGTGGTAGGCTTCGGATGATCCAGGTCATTACCACTAGTGTACAGGGGCCCCCCATATCTTCCCTATCCCACTCTTCTTTTCCATCACAGTTACTTTGTACCAAACCATCTATTCTATTTCCATCACAGTACTTTTGTACCAACCCCTCCATAACTATGTATCATATTTATTTAATTCATGCTGGTTTAATGATTATGATGCATATTTGCTATGTATTACCTTTTTTGCTACTTGACCTTAAGTTTCACCTCTCCCTTGTCAATGTACAGACTGTCCCACTAAAAACTATACAATCAACTAAAAATTATAAAAAATATAAAACTGTGCATTTTTGCCATATATTTGACTAATTTGTTAGACTATATCCTAAGCTTTAAATCGTTGCTTTTATTCCATCCAATTTTATGGACCCTAAGCGGAGAGATTGTCAGGTGAACACGAAGGATAAAATACCCCTTGGGCCAGTTTCACTGAAGGTTCAAGAAACACAGGTATAAGTGTGCAGCATCAATGTGGGATTAAACCGTTTTTTCAAACCAAAGAATATTGTAAAGATCAGAGTGAATTATTATCATGCATTGAACTATCCATATTTATTTTTCATTGAAAGGCTCAGAACTTATTATGTTGTGTGTGAAATGAGGACTCACTCTCAAGGGGACAATAATCATGAAATTCATGGAAATTCTGGGAATTTGACTGCTGAAACTATTGTAACCGTCCTACAAGTCTGTTTGAGGGACAAATGTGTGGGCAACGCTCTAATGTGGAGGGACCATTTACCCTTCCCCTATTCCGCCCTGCTCCAAGATGCCCGGGGAGGAACATCATTATTATAATATATATATATATATTATATTATATATATATATATATTATATATATATATATATATATAATAGCACAAACCCCTAAGTCTTTTAATTTTGGTAAGCATTTTTTTAAAATATAATTGTTACCTTTGTTTACTACTTCTTTGTTGTCCTTGTTTGTCTACTGAATACCAGTCTTTTCTTCTTCTCTCTTTCATCTCTTTCTCCCTCCTCACCCCTCTCTTCTCTCTTCTAGATATATCCCCCCTCTCTCTCTCTATATCTCTCTCTCCTCCCTTCTCACTCCCCCTCTCTCTCTCTCCTCTTTATGTCCAATCTATTTGCGCGTCCCGTTGGCCTACTTCATTAAAGGACACATCAAGTGATTTGATAAATCAGAAAATCGAAAAAATATCAAAAATCAGATTTTTGAATTTTTCTAAAACTATAGGTACCTACCCACCCTGCAAATGATAGGAACCAAAAGCAACCTATAGGGCAATCGAAAATTTTAGTCTTCACTGTCCGTTCTGGGACACTTACTACAACATTATTGCAATGGAGATTCGTATCTTTGAAAACTGGCGTTTGCGTCCTTTTCTGTTAATTCTTCATTTGGAAAAGGTAACCTTATGAGAATTATAGCGACTAATTCTTCACTTTTGAACGTAATTTCAATATTTTCACTCTTTCGGATAAATCACTGAGTAGTGTCTTTAACCTTATTTTAACTTCCTATTATACTTATCAAGATATTACTTTATTCCTTATCCGTTCCAACTTTATCTCTAACTCCCCAGGCTCTGGTCTCCACATTTTACCTGTCACACCCTTTCTACTTGCTCCATATAATTTCTCATCCATTCCTACTTCACTTTTTCTTCTCCTGCTTAATTCTCTCTCTCTACTTATTCTGTTTAGCTGTATCTCCTCTTCCTCTACTCTCTTACCTCTTTTTCCACATATACCACTACCTCATTCCTAACTCCTACCTCGTTCTTTTTCACATGCCATATCCAACAACGCATGTTTTACCATTCAACCACCACATCCATGATGATGACTACCTTGCTGCACTTCTTGAATTTTTTACCGACACAAAACTAAATATCACCAAATTAACATTAACCCTTTACTCACTGACACCATTTCAATTCAAACTTGTGATCATCCCTACTCACCTAACCACACTGATACACCAAAACAAGGATCTCATTATTACACCGATGACAGTTTTAACACCTTAACAACATCCATTAACGACCCTTTCTCAATAATCCACTTCAACTGCCGCAGCATCACAAATCACTACGAAGAAATCACCAACTACTTGAGCTACCTCAATCACACTTTCACCATCTTAGCTTTCACTGAAACATGGCTCACAAACACAAAATCTGCACCCCACTTTAGCGGTTACACTTACGTCCAAGGTCCACTTACAGGAAGGGGAAGGGGGGTCTGCATGTACATTCAAAACCATATTGCACATCAAGTCATGGACATTACACTTGGGCCCGAATCAGACACACTATTCATTGAATTAACCATTAGCAACAATAACAAACCGAAAGATGTAATCGTTGGTGTCACCTACAGGCTTCACAAACACACAATCCAACAATTCAACACTAACTATGAACAGCTACTTACTAATCTCAGCAAAACTAACAAAGATATCTTCATTGTAGGTGACTTAAACATCAATTTGCTTAGTCCAGCTATCAATGATTTTATCAATACCACACTTGCTAACTCCTACATTCCCCAAATAAATCGCCCAACCAGAATAACCCATAATACTGCCACACTTATTGATAACATTGTCACCAATGCAACCAACATAAATGCAATTCCAGGTATCCTCGTCACAGACATCACCGATCACTTTCCCATATTTTATATCACTCCAACTAAAAACAAACAAGCTCCCAAAATTACTGTCTACGGACGTGACTACAGAGAACATAACATCCACAATTTTAATCGTAAACTTAGTACTGAAACCTGGCACAACACATTCACCCAAACAGATCCAAACCATGCCTACAACCACTCATCACAACATACATTAACCTGTTTTGTCTACTGAAATCCCAGTATTTTATTCTTTCCTTCTTTCATCTCTTTCTCCCTCCTCACCCCTCTTTTCTCTCTCTCTAGATAGACTCCCCCTCTCTCTCTCTAGATTTCTCTGCTCCCTCTCTCCCCCTATCTATCTCTCTCTGTATGTCCAACTCTATTTGCTCGTCCGTTGGCCTACTTCATTAAAGACATATCAGTGATTTGATAAATCAGAAAATCGAAAAAATCATCAAAAATAAGATTTTTGAATGTTTCTAATACATAGGTAGTCCTAACCACACCTGCCACATGATAGTGACCAAAGAACCTAATAAGGGCAAAATCGAAAATTTTAGTCATACTGTCCGTTCGGACACTTACTACAACAATGAATTGAATGGAGATTCGTATCTTGAAAAACTGCCGTTTGCTCCTTTTCTGATTAATTCTTCAGTTGGAAAAGGTAACTTATGAGAATTATAGCAGACTTATTCCTCACTTTTGGAACGAATTTCAACTATTTCACTCTTTCGGATAAATCACTGATAGTGCTCTCTTTAACCTTATTTACTTAACTATTATACTTATCCAGATATTACTTTCTTCCTTATCCGGTCCAAACTTGATCTTATAACTCCCCAGGCTCTGGTCTCCATATTTTACCTGTCACACCCGTTCTCCTTGCCCATATAATTTCTCATCATTCCTACTTCACGTTTTCTTCTCTGCTTAATTCTCTCTCTCTACTTATTTGTTTAGCTGTATCTCCTCTTCCTCTACTCTCTTACCTCTTTTTCCACATATTAAACTTACGACAGTCTTCCAAATCCGACCTCGTTCTTTTTCACATGCCATATCCAACAACGCATGTTTTACCATTAACCACAAATCATGATGATGACTACGTGCTGAAACTTCTTGATGTTTACCGACACAAACTAAATATCACCAAATAAAACATTAACCCTTCTACTCACTGATCATTTCAATTCAAAACTTTGTGGATCTCCCTATCACCTAACCACATGAT
Organism: Ophioderma brevispina; assembly: GCA_023653785.1. NCBI lineage: Eukaryota > Metazoa > Echinodermata > Ophiuroidea > Amphilepidida > Ophiodermatidae > Ophioderma > Ophioderma brevispina. The sequence goes on from JAMKCH010005769.1 coordinate 16,657, forward strand.
ACACCAAACAAGGATCTCATATTACACGCTGACAGTTTTAACATCTTAACAACATCCATTAACGACCCTTTCAATAATCCACTTCAACTGCCGCAGCATCACAAATCACTACGAAGAAATCACCAATACTTGAGCACATCAATCACACTTTCACCATCTAGCTTCACTTGAAACAGGGCTCACAAACACAAAAATCTGCACCCCACTTTAGACGGTTACAATACGTCCAGGTCCACTTACAGGAAGGGGAAGGGGGGTTGCATGTACATTCAAAACCACTTTGCACACATTCAAGTAATGAAATACATCTTGGGCCCGAATAGACACACAGTCATTGAATTAACAATTAGCAACAATAACAAACCGAAAAAGATGTAATCGTTGGTGTAACCTACAGCGTCACAAACACACAAGCCAAACAATTCAACACTAACTATGAATAGCTACTTACTAATCCAGACAAAACTAACAAAGATATCTTCATTGTAGGTGATCTAAACATCAATGTGCTTAGTCCAGCTATCAATGATTGTATCATCCACACTTGCGATCTACATGCCCCAATAAATCGCCCAACCAGAATAACCCATAATAAGCCACCAACACTTATGAAAAATGTCACCAAGTGCAACCACATAAATTGCCACTTCCAGGTATGCCTCGTCACCGACATCACCGATCACTTTCCCATAGTTTAATCACTCACAACTAAAAACAAACAAGTTCAAAATTACTGATCTACGGAGTGACTAAAGAGCCATAACATCACAATTTTAATCGTAAAATAGTACTGAAACCGGCACAACATTCACCCAAAAGATCCACACATCCACAACCATTCAGCAAAACATATGTTAACCATTATGAAAACTCTTTTCCACTTACAGAAGGTCCTACAAAAAGCACCACCCGCAAACAGTCATGGATAACAAATGGAATTATCAAATCAATTATAACACAAACACACCTTATAAAAACATAAATGGAAAAACACACCCCCACTAGCAAAACAAAAAATACACAATACAAAAAACACACTGCACATATTATCCGCAAAGCAAAGAAAAAAACATACAACCAGGAACAAACTTAACAGCCTCAAACTGACGACTAAAAATTGGAAATTTCTAAAAATACAACAAGGCGAACTCGTATTACGCGATGCGTAAATATGTCCCACCGAATGTTGCGATCACCAACTGCAATAATGCAAATTCAACACCCAACCCTCCCCAATACACCGCAACCACTCCACCTCTCTCCCAACCACCCAAAAACCCCACCCCATCCCCAACACCCCGCAAAACCCCACGCCCTCTTCAACACCCACACTCCCCACCCTTCATCCCACACCCCCCACAACACCACACCCCTCCTTAACACCCAAACCCAATACCATGTAACATACCTCCCCCTTCGCCAACTCCCCGCAACCCGCCATCCCCTCCCCAACACCAATACCCAACCCCCTCCAACACCCCGACAATACCCAAACCCCTCACCAACACCCCGCATACCCAAACCCCTCCTCACCACCCCGCAACACCCTACCCCGTCCCAACACCCCGCAATACCTTACCCCTCCCCAACAACCCGCAATACCCAACCCCATTCCCAACACCCGGCAAACACCCTACCCCCTCCCCAACACCCGCAATACCCAAACCCCCTTCCAACCCACAACAACCTACCCCCTCCCAACACCACCACAAGACTACCACCCCCCTCCCCAACACCCCGCAATACCCAACCCCCTCCCCAACACCCCGCAACAACCCACCCCTCCCAAACAACACCTAACCCTCCCAACCACCCCTACCCCCTCCCAACACCCACAATACTACCCAACACCCTCCCCAACACCCCGCAATACCCAACCCCATCCCCCACAACACCCCGCACAAACACCCACCCCTTCCCAAAACCTCACCCCCCTCCCCTTATAAAAGCAAATAGTCTCATGTAGCGAAGGAAAATTGTGCCTATCCGATGTACCGTTTCAGAGATCGCCAATTACGAATATTTAATTAGCTCAGTGCATAACTACGCCGCATATATCACATACTTTCAAATGCAAAAACAGATGTGCCTCATGATAGGCTTTCATGCAGCCGCGGAATTGTGAGTAATCCGATGTACAGTTTCTATATAAATATATTGCTTAATTCAAGTGTATTTGTTGCATATTATTAGTCATTTGCATACTCAATTTGCCCGAAATACGCCCAAAATCTATCGGGCGAGAACTCTTAGCCCGCTTCTCCACCAAGTAGATCATTAACAGCCTTACGGAACTCCAGAAAACTGTACACAGGGCCTTGCAGGAACATTCTCATAAATTATGCAAATTAGATACTTAATTAGCATATTTTACGGACACATCTAATCAAGTCGGAACTCATCAGCCTGTCTTTCCACCAAGTTACATCATTGGCGCCCTTACGGAACTCCAGATAAATAGTATACAACATGGGTAACATTTGTCACGACGGACGAAACGGACGAAAAGGACGGACGGACGATGCTCATTCATGTCCCGTTCCGAAACTCGTTCGGCGGGGACAATTAGTGGTGGAAAAACATCATTCTAACCAACTCCCAAGAATTTTACACACAAAACAAAAAAAGATACCGAACCTTCCGACATCACTCGTATTTCTATTGATCACTTTACTAGACTTCGGCTAATAAAAATTTGGCTAACAAAATTCCATCTCAAAACATTCATTTCATGCCCATATTAATAACAGCATTCCAAAACTAAATTTTCTTTCACCCCATCAGTCGATGAAATGCACGAGTTGCACCACCTATAAAATCTGGTAAAAGTGATGGCGATGATGGGATTTAACCCAGGGATGCTAACAAAACATTCGAACACATCATCTCACCTCTATGTCATCTTCAACCAGTCACTCACCTCAGGTTATAGTTCCCAAAAATCTAAAATCTTGCCAAAGTCATCCCCATCTTGAAAAGTTAAGGATCCTCACGGAAATCACCAAACTCCAGACCAATTCTGTACTTCCTCTTTTTCAAAAATCTTGGAAAAAGATTGTGCACAATCGTCTTTTCACTTTTCTAAACAAACATAAATTCTTGTGAGGCACAATACGATTTCAGGCCCAAGCGTTCTACATATATGGCACTCCTTGAACTAACAAACTAATCTGAATCAAGCACTTAAAAACAAATTATACACAGTGGGAATCTTTTGGACCTCTCCAAAGGGCATTCGACCACAATTGGACCACAATATTCTCATAAGCTTCAGCACTATGGGGTTCGTGGTGTGCCTTGGACCCGGTTCAGAAGTATCTCACAGGACCCGCACTCAATCGGTATACACACATGCAACTCAATCACCAACTGCCGAAATTACAGTGGGAGTCCTCAGGGCTCTATTGGGCCCGCTACTCTTCAATATCTACATGAATGCTATCACAATATATCTAACCACAATCAAATTATCTTATTTGCAGATGACACCAACATCTTCCTCTCAGATCCAACTGAACCCTTTTTCCGAAAACATAACCACTGAACTTACAAAAATCACTGACTGGTTCCGTGAACAAATGTCTCTCAACATATCAAAAACTAACTACATGGAGTCTCTACCAACAATACAAAACACAATTATACAGTCACCATTGACAACCAGCCAATCTCGCAAGGCATACACAAAAAAGTTTCTGGGATCACCATTGTGGTAAAATCACCTGGAACTAGCACATCAACCCCATCATTATCAAGACCTCACACCGCAACAGGTACAATTTACAGAGCAAGACACCACCTCCATCCTACATACTAAAAACAGTATACAACACAAGTTCTTCACACCTTACATACGCAATATTATCTGGGCTCAAATTCCATTCTCGACTAAACCAACTCAACACCATCAGAAATGGCTATCGCACGATCACCAACTCCACTTATAGAACTGCACACCCCCTTACCATTATTGCATTCCCTCAAGACACTAAAATAGCTGACATCAACAAACTCCAAGCCGCACTTTTCATACATGATAGCCACTTTAATAATCTACCTTCTAACTTTAACAACTATTTATGAACAACAGGCAAATACACAATTAAACACTAGACACGCTGACCAATACCCATCTTCCACGCCCAAACCACCAACAGGAAAAACACACATTAGTAACATGGGGCCAAAACCTGGAACGAGCTCCGCAAACAATCACATTTATCCAAACAAAAACACATTTAAATTACGCCTCAAGCAGTTTTTACATTGACACGTACAATTTATATTAATATCCCTCACCGATTGTTTCTGCCATCTATAACACTCTTCTTACTTCTTCTTTTCGACCCCTAGCCTCTCTATCCTCATCCTCATCTCTCTCTCTCAAACACACACATCCTCCATCTCTTTCTCCATCTTTGTTCACATCTCTCTGCTTTATCCTGTTGCCTAATTATTCTTACCGCCCCAGCCTCTTTTCGTTCTGGAGCAAAATTGTGTTGGACAAATTTTCCTCATCTTCTTCTTCTCTTCCCGTTTGTTCTGTGTAATGTGTTGCTGTTATGTTTCTCCTCTTGTTTGTCTTATGTCTATGTACACGTTTTTGTCTTTAAAGATTCTCATTTTAGTCACATCGGTCATCTTGATTCTCATTTCCCTCAATTGTTTGTATCAATTCGTTTGTTTTATACCCCTTTCAAACACCACTTTTTTTTCACCTGGACCGATTCATGATGTCCACTATTTATATTATATGTTAGCTTATTAGTAAACTACCGTATAAGTAAGGGCCTCCATTAATTATAAGCTCTTAGAGTTGTCCATTGGAGGTCCTAGCATAATGTTTTTCTTTTTCACTGTTCTTATCGACATATTATCACATTGTATCTGCTCCTTTTTGTAAATTTCTGTCATATATATGTATTGCTGAATAAATTGAATATGAATATGAATACTAAACTCAGCCTATGTTTTACATTGAAATTAATGGTGCAACAAGAAATTTCACATTACAGGTGTTCCTAAAAAATGCAAAAAATCTAATGTAAAGCTTTGTATCAAAAATGTCCCCATGTGAAAGGATTAAGCTGAAAAATATTTCTTTGGTACAACAATTGTGATTTTTTTTAATTTACTATAGGAGCAAATACTAAATTCAGCCTTGTTTTATATTGAAATTAAACAAATGAAAACTGCATTTTATTTTCACTTTCAAGGCATTTCTGTAGTCAAAGACAAGGTAAGAAATCTATTGGGGGTCTTTTCTATATGAAATCACTACATATGACACAATATATGGGCACTCCAAAATCTCTCATTGCACCTTTAAGCAAATCAAAACTGCCTTTTGTTTTCACTTTCAAGGTATTTCTGTAGCCAAATACAAGGAAAGAAATCTATTGGGGTTTTATCTATATGAAATCACTTACATATGACACAATGTATGGATGCCCCAAAATCTCTGGTGCACCTTTAAAGACAAGGCAGTATTTTATCGGATTCTTTTCTGTAATTCCTATATATATATGAATTAAAAATTACAAACTTGTGATCAAAAAAGTTTCTCTGTGAATATCCCAGATTTTTTTTAAGGGTGATATGTGCCCATGTCTTGTACAGATTACCTCAAACACAAACATGGTTATTCTGTACTGGGGTCACCACAAAGCCGTTTAGTGTAGATTTGAGACTCCATCGTGATGTTATTGGGGAAACGTATGACAAATTTCCTTCAAATACTTTGTTTTTCACTATTTGGTGTTTTATCCCTAAATTTATGGAATTGTACACAGTTATCCCCGATTGAGAGCTAAAAATGAATTTCACATTTTGTTTATTCTCTGCATTTATCGTGCTACTTATCCCTTTAAGGAAATTTAAAAATCCTGAATTTGTGTGACTAAAAGAGTCATTCAACAACAAAAAAATCTATAGTTCGTTAAGTGCTTGAATGTGATTCTTTGCCTATAAGATGGCACTGACCATGAATTGTTATTTGACTATGAATGCTCTTTGATCTCTAAATGCCATTGGACATCTAAATATTGCTTAGTGTTCTTCCAAAGGAAATCGCCTTTGACCCCTTGTTATTCTCATGCTATTGACATTTAACTCTTATGATCTTGATATCTAAATTAATGTTAAACCTCCAAATTGCCTTTGAGACTCAGAATGAACTTTTGACCTTTTTTAAATTATCATTGACCCTAAATGCCACGACAAATGACTTTCGATCTCTTTGATCTTTAATCTATAAATAGCCTTTGACCCTAAGTGGCCTGGCTTGACATTGTCTTTCAAATACATGACCTAAAAAATGGACTTTTTGGAAGTTATAATTGGTATTTGGACCTTCCCAGACCATTTGATTCTAACTGTGATGATGGATTACATTATTATTGTTTCATTTGGAAGGCTAACTTGCAAAAGTAATCAATAGACTCTCTACGCTGACGTCACAAGTCATAGGTAGCCTTGTTCAAGGCGCGCTACCAAATATGTCACAGCTCATAATTAGGCAGAAATCATGCGAGCAGTGGAGCATATTCCCCCCTCCCTAAAACTAACGAAAAAATAGCAATACCATGGCAAAAAGTCATTTATCAAGCCATTCTACTTTGATGGCTCTAATTCCCCCTGGCCTATGTTCCATACTGGCAGCCTTCCAATAGCCAAAGTTAGCCACTGCACCTGAAAACAAAGTATTTGGTTTTTATACAAGAATAGCAGGCTCCTAGATCCAGTGTGTCACAACAGACCAACAAGGAGGTATACCAATAATTTTTTTATTGATCTTTCTCTACGGGTAGCCCCTTCATGATAAGCACAATGTCAAATTTAAAAAATTAGCAAGTTTGTCGGTCTTAGAACAAGCCTTGAACAAGGCTAGTCATAGGGCGGCCATTTGGAGGTTATGATTTCCAACAGCCACTATGTAAACGGGCACAAAGCGCCGTAGAACTGGCACGAACGCGAATATTTTTACCTGAATTGATAGCAGGAGACTGGAATTGGTAGTCGTGTTAGGAAAGAACATGCGCATTTTGAATGCCTATTGTTTCACTTACATGGCAGAAGAAACAATCCAAAGAAAGAAATGGTCATAAAGGCTGTAAAATGGCCTCCAATGAGTTGTTTTCAACTCCGATGAAACTAAGATTCTGAGTTGAAGAAAGTATAGGCAGTGTACATTGTGAGGTGGACCTGTTGGATAATGCATGGCATGTTGCTTTCACTAAATGATTTTAAGAACAACGATCAAGAGTCGTACAAACTTCTGAAGAATATGGAGGTCTTATTCAGGGTGGTTAAAAAATTGCTATCAGTAGTTGGTAATAAAAATTGAGACCATCTTGACATGTCCGTATCAACCTTATAATTGTGAGTGTTGTTAAAGATAAGGTTCCAGAAAATTATGTGATATACATGAATTTCATCAAAGGGTGCAAAGAAGATAATGTGCCAAGTGGCATGACAAGCTTGGTTATGACGAAAAGCAATGGTCCCTTATTTTGAATATGCCATTTAAATGTTCCATAAATACAAAGTTGAGGTGGTTTCAATTTCGGTTAATACATAGAATTCTGGGTGCTAATTCTTTTCTATTTAAGATTGGTAAATTGAATTTACCCTCATGTACTTTTTGTAAAAGTGCAGAAGAAACACTTATTCATATTTTCTGTACTTGCAATGTTAGTCTTAAAGTTTGGACTGAAGTTATGGAATGGTTGAAAAGTAAAACCAATTGTAACCTGGTTATGAATAAGGAGTTATTGTTATTTGGCACTGTTGCAGAGGATAATATTCTCAATTTATTTTTGATTTTGGGCCCTTATCATATTTATAAAATGACAATGAGTAATAAGGTTATCCTCCAACTTAACTCTTTCAAAAATGATGTTAAGAATCATTATAGACTGGAAAAATTTATATATACCTGTAATGGCAATATTGGTATTTATACATGCTGGGGTATATTTAATGTACTATGTTAATTATCCATATCACCTGTCTCATTAAGGTCGATTGCAGTGCTTTCAATGCAACCTGAATGTTCTTCAAGTTGATGAATGTCTATTGTGAATGTTTTTTTTTTTTCTCTGTGAGAAAAAGGGGGGGGAAAGTATGGGTAGTGTTGTGCGTCGCGAAGTGATACTGTGCAACGACGGCCGATGATAAAGGCTAAGCACCGGCAAGTGACCCGGATGAGTAGACAGCCCTATAAATAATTGGCTGTTCGACCACTGCAATATCTAGTTTCATCTTTCATCACATTGTACCTCATGATACATTTAGATTTTCCATTTGCCCCAGTTTGCAATTTTTAACACAGTTGAGGTTTTTACTTTTGTGACCCTTATGTGAGCTCTGACCCCCAACAAAGCACACCCAATATAGCTGGTACTCTAGTCATTACTCTGAGTGGGTCATCAGAGACCACAGCAATAAGTAGAGGTTAAGGTTGTAAGAAAGAAACAAATAACTAGAGCTGATTGTGCTCTTCCAAAGAGCACAAGATCAGCATTTTTTTTACCTTTGACCCAAAGCTGTGGGTCATATGAAGCAGTGGCGGCTCCAGAATCAGAAAAGCAGGGCGCAGCAAGGAAGAGTTATTTACTATGAGTTATCGGCAAATAGGTTTATTCATGCAAAACTCTTTATTGAAGTAGGATTATTGTTGTATTAAGTGGACCAGTATATACAAAATTTCTAACTGAAATACATGTGTAAAGAGTTATGTGAAGCAGTTCAATGTGTTGTTGATAACACACAATTTTTAACTCTGTGTTTTGCCCCTGCTTTTCCGATTTCTGGGACCGCCATTGATATGAAGAGATCACCATAGACGTTTTTTCAACTTTCATCAAGGTCTACAAGATGCACTATTGAGATATACCATTTGACCTTGTTTTGAGTTTCACGCACACCCTAAATGTTTTGACCCATGACCCTAGGATGTCCTTTGACCCCAAACAGGGAACACCCAAAAGATAATAGACATAGCTGACAGTAACACCAGGCCAAGGTTATTGCATACATTTTGCAGCAAAGGAAAGGTAAACACTAATAATCACTGTGTGAAATAGCTAAGCTAAAATTTATGTCTTTTATATAGAAACTCATGACTTTGTTGTAAAATTATGAATCCAGAATTTTTGTTATACACAGTATCCTATGGTACTGTTATATTACAGATTATAATTGTTTACTGCATCAAAACAGAAAATCAAATTCATCTCATTATTATGTTTGTATGGATCCAAGTGTGGGAAAATTATCGGATTCATACATAATAAAAATACATCAGTTCTCAGACCGCTTGTGTCGCCTGCCATCGCGGTTTGTGAATGATAGGCCTCAAATGACCTTTGACCTTGGTATGTGACTTTTGACCTCATCAACAAAAGGGGGATGCCAAGTTGCACCTGTGACCCAAGTTTGGTTTAAATCCATTGAAGTATGTGGATACTAGAGGCAAATGTTAACCCTTTTTCACGACAACAGACATCAACAACAGACAACAACAGTGGACAAAGTATTCCCTATGTGTCTTCCTGCCTTAAGGCAGGCAACACAATTTTTAAAATTGGATGATTTATACCCAATATTATTGGTTTCACTATGAAATTTTATATATTGGGCTTGACTACGTCTTGCCCAATACTTGACTTCGTCTCGCCCAATATTTTTGCAACTCATAGCCCCAATCAATCCAATTTTATACCAAACTTTGGAATTAAGCATTTTAGGTGACTATCTTTAGTTCTAGTTGATTATTTGCAAATAATACACACAAAAAAATTATATTTCGAAATCTCTGAGTCCGCCTTTAAGTAATCTGCAAGAAAATAATAACACTGCAAAAACGGGGGTGTTAAACCTTTAACACCAAGTCGGTGGGAGTTTCTGGTGTTGCGATTTATGATTTATCACCGCTCAGTGCTGCTGCACAATTTGAATTTTGCATTTTGGTGATCTGATTATGAAATGCTGAAAACCTGTTAATTAACACCAGAGGGTGCAGTCCTGTATTGATTCCAGTAAGGTGTTAAATTAACACCAGTAGTGTCAATTTGGCACCGGCAGTGTTAAAAAAGTAATTAATACCAACATGTGGTGTAAAATTAACACCTCACCTCACCTAGGCTGTGTCCATCCACTGTTGAATGTAGCCCTCCTCATAATTAATCCATCTTTTCCGGTCTTTCGCTTCTCTAGCCCATGTTGTTAGGTCATCTCGCCATCTTCTTTTCTGCCTTCCTCTTCTTTTTCCTGTTCTCGGTTGCCATTCAGTCAATCTTTTTGTCCACCTTCCCTGCATGCTACATGTCCTGCCCACCTCCATTTTGCTTTCTTGACTCTCTCCAGAATGTCTGTTACTTGAGTTTTCTGTCTGATTTATTGGTTTCTGACTTTGTCCCATAATGTTAGATGAAGCATTCTTCTTTCCATGGCTCGTTGGGCTGTTTTTAAGTTCCGTTCTAGATATTTTGTTGTTGTCCATGTTTCCGCTCCATATGTCATCATGGGTAGAACACATTAATCATACACTCTCCTTTTCAGATTCATTGGCAGCTTCTTTTCACATAGGATGTTTTTGTATTGTCCGAAGCAACTCCACCCGGCCTTAATTCTGACTGAAACCTATTCCGCTGTTGTTTTCCATTTTCACTGTTTGTCCTAAGTACTTATAGCTCTCTACTTTTTAAATCTGGTTGTTTTCCACCGTTATAGAGTCGTTCGAGTTGAAATTAGTCATATATTTGGTTTTTCCCTTGTGCATGTTTAGTCCAGCCTTTTTACTTTTTCTGTTGAGGTCATTTAGTTGAAGTTGAATTAACACCAAGTTGAATTAACACCAAGTAGTGTCATATCATACATTGTAACACCAAACGTTCTATTAATATAACACTAACACGGTGGTATTTAAGAATGAAATGGTGTAAATCTAACACCATTGGGTGCAGTCCCCTATTGATTCCAGGAGGGTGTGTTAACTTAACACCCATGGGTGTTAAAGTTAGCAACCCAGTTTTTGCAGTGCAGGTGGATGCCTAACTTAAGAAACAGCAAGGAAACAGTAAGTCAGGTGAATACCTACCTTAAAATCCAGTGCTTGTTTGTAAGTAAAATACTTCACAATTTCAAGGGGATCTAATTATTGTAATATGTGGGTACTTGTATGTTATATTAATCTGTTGGATAGATATTTACATTTTTTCTCCATGCATTCTGAATGGTGCTCAAGATGATGTTCCTAAGAACTGCAACTTTATTATCTAATTAACAGAAGAACTTGACATGAAAACTTGCAAAACCAACAACATATGTTGGGTCCCACAGAGCTCGATATAATACTTAAACGAACCTGTTTGGTGTTAGACCTTCCAAAGCTCTTGATATAGAGCTCATACTCCCTCACAGGTGCCATATCAAACAAGTCATAAGCCACTACATCCAGCTCAATCAGTTTCATTAGTTCTTTGCCTCGCTTTTGTGAGTGTTGCCAAACCTGGCTGCTGATTTGACGCTGCTTAGCTGCCACAAAATTGACAAAGGAGTGACTAGATTTGGCAGTTGCTGATCGGCTTGAATTTGCTGTGAAAAGAGCAAAAATATTAAAAGAACAACAAGGTATATTAAAATGCAATGCCATTTTGTTGCAAGGAATTCATGATTCAACCACATTGCACCGTGGTTCATCATGAATTAACTACGATGCACTCACATACTTTTTATCTTGTGAGGGAGCCTTTAGCCACCTCGCATGCTCAAAACATTTTTATTTTTTAATTTATATGTACCACATATTTTTACCATTAAAAATATATTCAATTTCCAATTCACACACATACCTACGCACACCCACACTCAATATGGAACAGTCCATGAAAATGATGAAGTGGCATCAAAGGAAAAAATGAATCATTTTGTTAATTGGCATACAATGGAAATGTTACTTAATTTAAAGGGGCATTTCGTGATTTCAGTACCTTCTGTTTTATTCATTGTTCACTAGATATCCCTGAGAAAAGCTTACTCACAAAATTTGAGTTGATCCTGATCTTGCGGTTTGGAGTTATGAGCAATTGGTTGCTTCTCACGGTCCCATAGGCCACTGTGCTGTAATTTTGTCCGTTTACGGACAGAAATACGAAATTGCAAATTTCTAACAGATACGACCCGAATTTGCATGTAAGATTAGGTACACGTGGATTACTAAGGCTACCGGTTCAGATAATATAATAACTTTTTTTAGGTAAGTTGGGGGGGAGGGGGTTATGGATTGCGAAATGCCCCTTTAAGATGTAACATACTTCATTGTGACAAAATCATATCTTATTGCAACTTAATATTACAATACCAAGGGTAATACTACCTGACCTGGATGAAAGATGAAAGAACTGAAAATACTACTTGCCTAACTAGTGCACGTACAGGCCATGGGACTATTATGAACTATTGTAATGGCAGTTGTGTAACCAGCGGGGGAGGGGGCAGGACTCAGAAGCCGAGCCCCCTTGCAAAGGTCTGTTTACGCCACTGAATATTGGTCTTCTACATGTGCCCACTGCATATACCGTGATAGTGTGGAGGTTTCTGACCCTGCTTGCTGTACACACAGTCTACATCACTAATCACATGACAATTTATGACCTTGATGGCCTTGAGTTTGCTGCTGAATGTTTCCCAGCCTATCTTTGTTTCTTGGTACAGACCCTACTAACAATGTATGCAAAGAGGTGTCACACAACGTATATGAACCAAGAGTTTTCAATAACATTGATATTTGTCAAATTGGTTAACAAGGTCATGTTTTAAACACATTGAGCGTATCATCACCCCAGCAGTGATAGTGATTAGTGATTAATCAAGAACATTTAGTCTAATGCAGTTGACATAGTCTAAGGAGGAAAATTTTCAAATGAGTTATGCACTAATGAGTCCAAATTCAATAAAGGGGATGACTTAATTTAAGTATATAAAGTTTTCATCTTAATAAAATGGCCTTGACCCCAAAACCCATCCGTAAAGTTTTGTGCCGGTATTTTAATCCATTTTGATGTGAGAACTAAAAACGTGATTTTGTAGTAAGGCCCATAGAGTACTCTGTAAAATTAATATTGGTCGACCAAAATGGGGGACATTTTCACTCATAACTTCTAAACTCTAAGATTTCACAGGTAAATGAGAAAAATAGCTTTCTTCAGATACCAAATGTTGACCACTTCCGGTAAAATATGGGGTTTCTGGGGATGAGGCCCTTAAATATTAAACCTTGTAAGAACTGTACTATCTTACATTCTATTGTATATCAAGTGCATACCCTACACTATACTCTGAGTAATAATTGTTTGAACTGATTCGAACAATTTGCTGCATGTGTGCGTAAAGGGCGCACTGCTGTAACAGCGCGTAAACACAACGATTGAAATAGACACGCGATACGCCCGTGTACAGGTCGCACAAGCTGGTACTGCGTACGCTTAGTTCAAACAATTATTACGGCGACTATAGTTAATAAACAGTTTCATGAATAATTAGTAATGAGCCCCAAGTTGGTAGCAAAATCTGCACTTAAAGTGACAGGAGGAGATTTTTTGAGGATACAAATTTCTCTCAAATTGCACTTGATCGGATGCAGACCACCTACCGAGAATGTTTCGAAGATTTATTGGACAAAAAAGCACGTAAGAAAACCGCAAACCTTGTTTTGAACTTGCCTGACTATCGTAAATGTCTCCATAGAACGCCGTGCTTTGAGTTTCTGTCGTGCACGACAGAATTTATTTTATTTATTCTCCTTTATTCATTAAAAACTATAAAGAAGTACACAAAGCCCAGGACATTGTCTGGAAACCCAAACAGAAGCAGGGCAAACATGCAAAACAAGTCAAACACATTCAAAAACAACAAGCATCAATTACAATATAAAAATGACTTATTCATAAGGGAAAGACAGCAGGAAAACGGAACCTAGGTTTAGAGATTAGGGCACTGTTCCCACACAGCATTATGCCGTGCATTCCAGATGGTGTAGCTGGAAACAAGTGCAAGATGACTAAGCTCCCTTTTCATGGTCTTAACCTGATTTTTAGTAGCTTGGAAGAGAATCTGGAGTTGTTTTTCATTATCTTTAGAAATCAAACCGCGGCTACCAATCTCGACACAAAATAGATCACATTTATAACCTTTTTGGTCAAAGTCCTGAATAAGATGAGTATATTTGGAGACCTTGCGGTCATGTGCTTTAGTAATATTTGTTCAAAGGGACGGAAGCTCATGAGTTTGCTGAGCCTTCAATAACTACCATATCCATATCCGTTTTAATTTGTAAAACAAATATTAGGGGGGATTGTCCCCCCCCTGCAGTGATAACCAGGAATATCGCAAATAAGGGGACAGAATTGAACTTTTCCTTAAAAGTTTTGACACGATGGGAGAGGATATTGTTAAGACGCCACATAAGACGCCCTTGGGTCAAGTGAAACGGGACAGAGTTGAGAAACGTGAGAAGTGTCTCTTGGTCTCTTTGGTTGCCACCATCATCTACAATTAGATGTGCCTCTTGCCCCATTGAATAGGCAAGATTATTGAGAGTAGGGAGAAAATCAATCGAGGCACGGACCACAAAACTTAAGACACCCCTAGGGAGATTAAGATTAGCGATATCCAGAGTAAGAATCAAAAGACTGGAAGATTAAGATTTTCAAAACTCACCTTGTTGTACAAGGGGGCGGATGTAATGTTGCCAATGTGCAAACTATCAGTGCATATGGTATTTTGTATTTCATGTTACTTTTCGGCCACGTCTTTTGGTCGAACTTTGCCGAATACTTTTCCACGGTTTGCTGCCATTGCCTCGATCCCTTTTTAACCCTCTTTTAACCCATTTTGATTCACGATCCAATTTCACACTTAAGCGTGGGTGACACGTGTCCCTTACCATAACAGCGCGCATAGGCCAAGCAGTGAGATTCGAGATAGATGTCAGACATCCGCGGATTGGCTAACCATCCGGCCTGTGAAAAAAGCCGGCGTAGCCTCATTGATGGCAAGACCGAGCCATTTTTTATAGCATTAGTATGTCTGGTATTGAGTACTGCAATTGCGTGTCAACCCTCTCGTGAACTGTACGCATGAATCTCAGTGAAGGGGCGCAATAACTGAGAATAATACGAAGCTTATTCATTTCTATCAAAGAGTTATACAATGTTTTGGATTCAAGGTTCTTAATTTGTCTGAAAGTATCTTGAAGTTTCTCTGTTTTCCCCCTAAAGTGATTGTTGTGCCTAAAATTTTTTTCCGTGCCTTCTGCAATGATTTAGCACAATAGGCCCAATCATAAAAGAACATTGCTGGAGTACGCTGCGAATAGACATGGTTTGACATTTTTACAGGTTTCAGAGTAATATTCATTGAGCGATTGTATCCAAATTTAGCTGTTTTTGATGTTTCCTTTTGTCGGTGGTTAACAAACAAAATCGTCAAGCAGCAATGTTATATATCGCCTACCCTCTAAGTTATACCAGGGTGTTTTCTCTTTTTAATTTAAGATGTTGAATAACGGGGTCAAACACGGCAAGAAAAGATTAGGGTGATAAGGATCAACTGAAGACCCCCCCCCCCCGCCCCCCCCTTAAAAAATTTTTTAAAAAAAGGAGCTGAACACCACCCGGGAGCCTTTCATTCAACCCTGAGTCCTGGATACAATCTGGATATATTCTGCACACAGAATCGGGGAATGTTTTTTTTTTTTTTTTATTAGTTTCATGTATATGAGATTGACTGGTGTTCAACTGGCCAAAGCATCGAAGCCAAATCAAAAAATGTAATGTCAAGTTTCTTTTTCATTAGCATGAGCATAAGTGCGTTCATGACGACGTGTGTTCCACACAACCATTGCTCCCCTTCGGAACCTTTTGCGTTTCTGGTCCCATCACCTATTGCGAAGCAGTAATCAGCAATCCTCTCCGACAAAAATATTTGAGAAAAATTTTGCCAACACAAGATGTTAATGATATCATACGAAAATTCTCGGCGTGATTGTGTCCCCTGATGTGAATTAATGGAACACACTTTTAAGCACCAGACTCAGAGAGTCCCCTAATTCACAATTTAGACTAAAGTTGCGAGAACGTGGTGAGTTGTTGGCAATTGCGTAAGACGCCATACATAAGGCCAGCAGGCCGGGGAGAAGTTTGTTTTTATTCCGCAAAATTACGAATGCTCGGGGGCGACCGTACCTATTGTTAAATTCCCTAGGAGATCATTTAAGGAGTGAGAAACCCTCGTATGCTGTCAACATGACTGGGTTGAGCAATTGCTATACTTATTTGGGAATTATGTATTGGCGTAATTAGCATCAAAAGTAGGCTAAGGGTTTTTTTGGTCTATAGTACCGTTGACACACTGCTTTGAGAATTTCCAGAAATTCTTGTAGTACAAACTTTCATGGAAACGTGAAGTTTTTGCTTTTTTTTTTTTTTTTTTTTTATATCTGAATTATATCATATATTTGCTGTTGTAAAAATAATAAATTGTGTCATGTCCATTTATGAGAAAATGTTTGATGTAAAGAGCAATCAATTTTTAAAGTTTATTTACAGGTAGCATACCGCTCAATGTTTCTACATACATAGGTTGCAGAGTTTGACACCATAGAATTTGTATCTTAAGTTTGCCATCAGTATATATACAGATCGCGCCGCTGTATATAATTGTCAGGACATTGAAGGGGAAGAAGTTGCCTTTATATTCCTCAAAATTAAACGAATATCTCTGGGGCGAACCGGACATAAGTTAAATTCCACTGGAGAATCATTTATCGGGAGTGAAGGAAACCAGCGTATGCTGTCAACATTGACTGGGTTTGCATTGCTATATTTATTTGGGAAGTATGTATTGGCGTAATTAGCATCAAAAGTAGGCGAAGGGTTTTTTTGGTCTATAGTACCGTTGACACACTGCTTTGAGAATTTCCAGAAATTCTTGTAGTACAAACTTTCATGGAAACGTGAAGTTTTTGCTTTACGTTTATTGTCATCCATGCGTTTCAAGTAGTTATGAGTTTTAACGGCCTGACGAAACGCTTTACGATCATCATCGGTTGCGTGCTTACCAAAAGCTTTTTTTCGGAGGGAGTTTTTAATGTGCTTCGCTCGTTTCAAAGAATTACTTTCATGTTCAACGTAACTGTGTCTATTTTCCTCAGCCAAAAATTCATCCTTAGAAGAAAGAAATTCGTGCATAATCTCAGTAAACATTTCACCCGCCTCAGCAGGAGTAACATTATCAGTGGCCAAATCATAATGTAGTGGACCAAGCAATGTATTCAACTCACGATTGTGTATTGTCCAAGCGTCTTGGGTCAGTGTTGCCAATAAAAAGGAGATGATCCTCGCTTGACCGCATCCCAATTGACCAAGTGTTAATTGACCAAGTGTTACTATATCAACATATTATTACATAAAGACGGCGTATTCGGCTTATTCACTTCATGTATGGTCTAATACATTGGAAAGTATTCCAGATATGCAAAATACCCGGGTTCAAAAAAAATTGGGGGCGCTTCTTTCTGGAAATCTCCTCATGTCTCTTTAAATGAATTCAAGTAGTCCAATATTGAACGTCTAAAAATAGTTTGTGTGTCTCTGGTTAACTGTACATGCAGCTAATAGTTAAAGAAAACACAAAACCACAACTAGGTCTGAATGGCACCATGTGCAGCCTCTTTAAAATGCTTGAATGTATCACAAAGAGCTCCAATGGAAAAACAATGTTGGACTATTAAGTAGTCTACTATGACCCATGTTTGATAACAACTGGAGCTGAACTCTGCCAATAGCAGCAATTTGAAAAGACTGATACTTTTGGCATAATTACATTGTGCATTTCGCACTATTTCATATCAAGACTTGTGCTTTGTTTCATTAATAGAATAAAACATGCATGATACAGAGTTTTACCCTTTGATTTGTAGGTGTTTCCACGAACGTTAGTTCAGGCGACACAAAAATCATTTAGGGTTGATGTGAAATGTATTATTATTTATACCAGGCTTCCGAGTGGTGCAAAGAAATCTTCGTATTGTACAGTTTGGTAAAAGCCCCCGGATGCAATACAATAATTGTATCGCATCGTTGAGAACGACATTATTGAAACACTGTATCGTTGACCAAGACTCGTCAGTTGGACTACAACACTGACGACGCAAGGTTTGGTTTGAGTCAGCCTGATATTTAAATAATAATAATATTGAATTTTTTTTGTATGATACAAGAATATATTTCACTCGATATAAACATATTGTACTCGTCTTCGACTCGCACAATATTTTTCTAGCTCGTGCAATATATTCTTGTATCATACTCAAATTCATTCAATATTATATAAATATTGTAACATATGTAATTGAAAATATACTTACCACTTGAACTTGTTTCCTGGATAAAATGAATAAACAAAATATTATAAGAGAGACAAAGAGTGACTAACAAAATTGAGAAATGTAATGTAAAATCTGCACAAAAAAGTTTTTAGTTACAGGATTGCCAGATTTTTTCTATATTGCTGCCGTATTTCATTTCCACAACTTGAGCAAACTTGTATTGTTACTGCCATATTGGCTGACATCTTACAAGTTTAAAAGTATCAGAAATTTTATTGTCCAATAACATACACCTATGTTTTTCATGTACATTTTCAACCCATGCACTTTTTTCTAAAATTGTTTTAACAGCCATTTCTAACATGACACATGTGACAACATTCAAAGTGTCAGAAATGGGTTTATTGGGTCCAGTAACATATGGCTTCATATACATAATGATGTACTACTTATTGGACTATTATCAGCTATAGAGTTCGCTTTGGATGCCATGTCTCCGGGAAAGCCATAGCCCAGACCAATTTTATTTGTATGAATAAACCTTCTGTGCTCCTGCCCTAAGGTAGCCATCCCTAATAATACATAAATTTAATTGAGTTTAAAACCTCTATGACTGAAATTTGTTTGCTGCACTAAATTTCTAAAAAGTGAAACAAGTGAAACTTGACATGCTTTGCTTCAATAACAACACAATCGGGAATACAACCTGGTTGGCTCTATTTTAACAACTTTGAAGGAATAAAACGTTCTCGTCCATTATTAGTAAATGGATTGTGAAAATGTTAAAGGAAGCAGGAGTAAACATATCCAAGTTTAAGCCCCACTCAACAAGATGGGCAGTAGCATCAGCAAGTGCAACGCTAGGAGTTAGCACAGCTGATATAATGAAGGCAGCAGGGTGGGCTACAGGCTCTACCTTTTCCTGGTTCTATCACTGTCCTACTTCAACTGCATTTTTAGCAACAACACTTCTTGAGTCAGTGTAGAGCTATGATGGATAGATTTGAATTTTTTATATTGCACATTGTCAAAAATAGTTAAATTCAAATGTGAGGGGCTTTAAAGTCGCCTGTTGATTTGAAGCCGAAGGAAGCCAATAGTAATACTATTATATCATAACTTTTGAATCAAACAGTTTTATCACGTACAGTAAATTTGTCAAGCTGCTGATCAGTTCCTTGTGATTTGGAACACCTTACTAAAATAATTATTTTTCATATTTTCAAATTACATGATAACTGAACACATTACTGAGGCCAGAAACTTACATTGTCTTTCCTACCACTATGCATTACTTGATTGTCAGTAGCCATGGCTTTCCTAACTGCTTCCAATTCAGCACTGCTTTCCTGCAACAAAATCAATAATGGCACATATATTATGCAATTCTATTGTGCTTCACAAACATATAAATAACAAAGATACATGCAAACAACAGCCAGAAACACAGAAAAAATTAGTAAAATTATATAAAAAGTTTGAATCTTGTTTGAAAGACTGAACTAGTGTGGCTGAGTGAGTATTAAAATTGACCAACTCAACACAATTGTGTCATATCGTGTCAATAAGGTAGAGAAAATTAAACATTTTATATCATTATATCATGTAATACTAAAACTTCACTTCAGTAAATTCAAATTACAACAATTAGAAAAAGATACACATCATACACTGATGAACCAGTTCATCACCCATCCATGTATCAAACAAGATAAACTTATTGATTGCAACAACACACATAGAAAACATATGTCCACAGAAAAACACAACTGCAAGAGTTATACTGATAAATTAGTTCATAATTATAATTATACACATACACTGATGAAAGAGTTCATCATCCGTCCATGTATAAAGCAAGAATGACTAATTTCAACAACTTCAGTTACTGTCAATATCACAACAGAACACGCAAACACAAGATCCCTATAAAAAGCCAAGACACAACATTACGACATGCAGAGAAACAGCGGGACTATTCTAAACCCCGAACCCGCAGTGTGGGAGATAATCTCATAAGTGGTAATTGATTCTTGGGCTGAACAGTGAAATTAAGATCCATCACCTGTCCTCCTCCTACTTCATGGGAAAACAAAACAAAAATTGCCCATATACTTGAGTGGAGGCATTGGAACTAGGAACTATGCGGGCCACCTGGTTTTGTAGGCAGAGCAGAGACAGAGCTTAGAAACAAGGCGGTTCTCGAACCACAAGTCTTGCCTGTTTTCACGCATAGCTATAAGACAAAAAGCAGCACACCAGAATTGATCTTTGTCAAAGACGCCTCAAAATTTTGTCCATCAACTATGAAAAGATCCCCAGAGCCGCGTGCCAAGGGTGAAGCCCTCAGCCGAGGAGAGTGAGGCATCTTTGTGCAAATAGGCATACTTCTGTGTAGGCATCATGTGTCAAAGTATTATGTAGTAGTAGTAAATCCAAAGTTTTAAATCCAGTTTTGTCTCTGTAAAATGGGGGTGGCCGGATTCACCTCACACTCGTAGCAATCGTCCTTACTCCCTCCTTCCACTTCCCCCGATTCAATGCATCCTCCATCCTCAACCCGACCCTCCTACTCTCCTCCTCCACTTGCTTCTTCCATGTCTTCTTTGGATGTCCCTCCTCCTCAAAATGCCCACCTCGAACTCAAAGCCCTTCTTAAAACACACTCGTCATCCTTCCTCAGCACGTGCCCATACCAACGTACACTATTCGCCTTCGCCAACCTTCTCTAAACTCAACATCCGCATCAAGTCCTCAGTTTTCATCCTATCCAGCAACTTCACACCACACATCACTCTCATCATTGCTCTCTCTGTCCTTCCCAGAATCCCCATCTCATTTTCGCTCAGACACCATGTGTCGCTCCCATACAGCATCACTGATCTCACACAACACTTATACACCATTCCTTTCATCTTCAAAGAATATCTTTTCCCTTGTAACAACTCCCCACATTCCCTAAACTTTACCCACCCATACCTCTAGCTGTCACAGCCACCTCGCATTTACCACCCCCACTAACCCTGCCCCCACATAGAGGGCACATGTGGTGCAGTGGATCAGCGCTCGCCCCATAAGCATAAGGTTGTGGGTTCGAGCCCCGCTGTCGCCAATGTGTTGTGCACTTGGGCAAGGCACTTTACCTCGCTTGCCTCTCTCCACCCAGGAGTATAAATGGGTACCGGCATATGCTGGGAATGCAAAACAGACTCGCTGTGCGGGAGGAGTGGCGAACCCCCCACAGCAACATTATATGAGGGAGTCTGGCCCAAACGCCAATGACAGAGAGATGGGCACTCCGCCTGCGGGCGCACCATTTTTTTGCAACCCTGCCCCCAGGTACGTGAACTTCTTCACTGATTCCACCTCATTACACAACTTTTCCACCTGTTCCTCCACCTCTCCAGCTCCCTTCTTGCATCTTCCACACACAAAATCTCTTGCCAAACTTGGGGTCACTCTCTTCATCTTCCTATTTCCCACATTTCTCACACCGCACTGAATTTGCTTTTACCCTCTTTCCACACACACCGCATGGGTCTACCTTACTCATTACCACCTCCCTCTCCACTCCGCTCACCAGTAATTGTCTTCCCAAGGTTAACCTTCAGACCCTTATTCTTAAAAGCCTTCTTCCATTTCCAAAACTTCTCCCTCAACCCTCCATTGTCTCACACATTAACTTCAAGTCATCAGCATACAACATCTCATTCATCAAACCTTCTTTTACACTCTGTGACTTCATCAATCACAATTGCAAATATCAATGGTGAAAGTGCAGAATCTTGTTGCACACCCACCTTTACCTCAAACTTCTCAGACAAATCAGACCCCACTCTTAACTCTTGTTTTTGCTCCTTCATACAAACGGCAGACTATCCCTGCTCTTCTAACCATTTTGCTTCTGGTATCCCTCTCTGCCTCATCGCCACTCCATCAATTTCCTCGGTACTCTATCAAATGCCTTCTCCAAGTCTATAAAACACATTACAGTTTCTTCCCTTAAGCTCGATATTCCTCCTGTAACCTCCTCAAAATAAACACTATTCTACCTTCCCTGGCATAAACCCAAATTGCATCTCATCCACTTTCACTATCTTCTGAATCCTATTCTCTAGAACCCTCTCCACAATTTTCATTGCATGCTCCAACAACTTCACACCCCTATATGCACCACAACTCATTGTATCACCTTTCGGTTTAAAAATTGGAACTACCACACTCACTGCCACTCCTCCGGCATCCCTCCTCCATCCAACACTCTCACAACTCCATCATTACACCTATCTCTATCTATGTGGTCATTCATATGGAGGATTTTACCTACTAATTAATTGATTGTGCCAACATTATCTGTCAACTAACCCTTTTTTTAACCACAATACGAATGCCCGACAGTAACATAAAGCTGCCAGACACTAGTATGACATCAGTTTGACCGCAATGCATTCGCATTGCACCATTACTATGTATTCCCCAATCAGTTCACAGGAAAATTACGAAAGATTTTTCCCCGAAAATAAAAACAAAAGACCCGAAATAAAAGTGAGTGAGTATTAAGATTTACCCACAACTCAACACAATTGTGTCATATCGTGTCATTAAGGTAAAAAAATCTAACCTTTTAAATTCAAAATCTTTATGAAACATACACCATAGTAAATTCTAATCACAACATTTTTAAAAAGTTAACATAAAAGTGAAAAGGTAATGCGCAAGAGACTCCCCGTGAGAGGGCGCTATACCACATTGCATACAGAGACTGTAGCAAATAAAAAATAAAGCGCATCTCCTAGTACAGGGTGTCCCCCCAAAAGTTGTGCAAACAGATAACTCCAATTTCTCAACTAGTTTTCTACAGCTCTTCTGAATCAGACTGGACTAGACTGATTCAATGACCACAACACAATGACCATTTATGTACAGTGCACCACATATGCATTGAAGACAATTCAACCAGAACAAAACTTTGTTTAAAAAAAATACATCATTCCCCGGATCGCTTGTGTCGCCTGCGGTCGCGGTTTGGCAAACGGAGTTGTAGTTTGATGTTTGATAGATTTTGGACCAGGTTTTTGTTGGAGACTTTGGAGTTTGATTTAATGAAATTAGGATCAAAGTAATACAGAGGTTATCAAAGGTCAAACTGTGTGCACACCCACAGAAGTCATGGCCAGGTTATTTTTGAGTAACTTTGGTGACAGTAGCATCTTATGTGCCAAATGAAGTAGTTGATAGATTCACAAATGGGGTCAAAGTTCACTATGGGTCATCAAAGGTCTCTTTTACACCACATACGAGTCTTGGGCCAGTGGTTTTCCTGAACAAGTATGATGTTAATCAGTGTGTGATATGTGAGAAAGGCAATTGTTAACCTTTGATTTTAAAGCGGCACTGGCACATTTTCAAAAACAATATGAAATTTCTTCAATTTGATCTCAAATGATAGCCTAGGCCTTGGAAGAACAGAGATAATTTTATACATAAAAATTAAACTACTCAAAAACGAAAGGAGGTAATAAGAGGTAAGAATCAGGAATTTGTAGGTAACATTTAAGTTTCCATAAAAACTTTAATCACAAAAAGTGTATATTACATGGGGGAAGGGGTTCCCACCAAATTTTTTCTTGCCCCCCCCCAATTTTTTTCTTTTGCCCCCCCCCAGTTGCGAACCCCCCCCCCCCCCCCCCCCCCTCCCGGCCGAAAGAAAAAAAATTAAGGATTTTTGGCAAAATTTGGGATTTGTGGCCAAAAAATCACCAAAGTTCGGGAAAAACTAGCGATTTGAGGGCAGTTTCTTCCTCAATGAGCAAAAAAAAATACATTCCCATTCACAAAAACCAGAGAAAATTTTGAAAATGCATAATGCCCTTGGTTGGTTTCAACATTGACAGTGGATGAACATAGGCTAAGGCAGAACCAAAGTAACACATGCATATGGTTCGACTGAAATAATTGAACCTGAAATAGTACGCACTGGAACATTATGTAGTTGATGGTTCCAAGTACAATGTCCAAAGATGGGACATTTTAAATAAACACAAACACTGAAAATGTTGAGCCACAAGATGCAGTTTGATATGAGCTAGGATCATTTGTCAATGATTAAGTATCTCAAAGAGAATAGATTATATTTTGTAGGACAGAATCCATCAATGTAATATGTGAGCCCAGAATTTGGAACAACTGGTAAAAAACTGTAACTGCCTTTTAGCTCATTTTGTTTATTTGCAATATCATCATGGTTATATTCACCGCCAATTTGGGGTTGATGTTTTACAACACACATTTATCATGTACGCAAGGTGTTTTTAATCCCCAAATACCCTTGTATCAAAAAAATAGGAACAACAGCGGTCCCTAACAGGTCATCCAATTATGTGGTCAAAGACCTTTACCTCATCTATGACCCAACATAAGAACCCTGCCTCCATGTGTAAGCATACCAAGTATTAACTTGGTCCATCACTGCTTAAAATGCTAGAACATTTTAAAAACCAACGTTATAACCACATGCACAAGATATAATGAACCCTAAGTACTCCCAATGACGCTTTGACCTCAATTGTTAACCCACATAAGACCCTTGCCTCAATGGCCAAGAGCATTAGTTTTAACTTGGAAATAGCTCATACCAAGCTGAATTTTACAGGAGAGGTCCAGAAATAATAGTAGAGTAACATACTAAAAGTCCACGAAAATCTGCCTGGAGCACTCTCCAAAATTAAAGATGGCGTCCAAAATGGCCGCCATTGTCTATATTTATCATAACTTTGCAACCAGACAAGTTGGAAATACAATTAAAGTGTCTATATATATATATATATATGTGTGTTTTAGGGCACAAAGAATCTATTCAAGTCATTATTTTGAGAGTTATAAGCTCACAAGTATCCAAAACTAAGATGGCGTCCAAAATGGCCGCCATTTTTTGATTGTATCATAACTTCATAAGCCGGCAAGTTAGAAATACAAATTAAGTATCTAAACATGTTTTAAAGCACAAATAATCTATAATAGAAACATTATTTAGGGTGCCCAAAACCCATAAGTAGCCAGAACAAAGATGGCCTAAAAACTTGTTCACCTTATTATGGCATCAAATGATGCAAAAAATAGAAGAGTTTTCGGTTACAACACTCTTCATCTTCTTTATCTGGTGCAGCATCTTCAACACTAATGTCCATCTATGTTGGCATAATCTCATCATCATTGGCATCTAATAATATCGGTGCAGTGATGTTGCAAGTTTGACCACAGCATTTACTGCACATTGAGGTGTAAAGAATCCTTGAAGTTTATTTCAACTACCATACACGTCATGTTGCAACAATCATCAGGTTTGTGCCCACATTAGCCACACCGTGTTGAGCAAAATGTCTGGTGTGAATGACATGTCTGTTTCTGATATTACACATGTTGCCATGCCCTTTTAGTTGGAGGCAGAGTGCTACCCGTCCATTCTTAACCCTGAGATAAGTGTGGTACGAATATTGCCTTTGCTGCAGCACTAGTTGGAGGAAGACTTGTTAGCTGAAATGATAACTTAGGAAAGTGGGACTGATTTCCCGTTTGTATGCGATGTGGCGGTATTCGTTAAATGATTTAGGATTGCTGGCCCCATAAAGGAATTTTATGCATATATCTATTGTTAATAAAGCTATCCAGCAAGTCTCTTAGGATCCTATATCACCCCCATATTACATTTATTAACCATTCTGCATTCTGATTTGTTTTAATATATAGCTCGTTCGTTCATTCGTGTAAGTCCAAATCACAGTGGATGATCCGTCTTAATAACCAGCTGATAGTTTCATTGTCCAGGTTGATCAGGCCTGGGATTCTCCATGGGGACTTGTAAACCTCACAGTGATCTATGGTGTGGCTAATGGTTTGAGGCTCTCCACAATTGCAGTTTAGTGAAAGTTACACACCTATCTTGTGAAGGAAGTGCTTTGTATGGCCAATTCCAGTTCCGAGTCTGTTGAGGTTGACCCATGCTTTCCTATCAAGGTCACAACCTTTGGGCTTGCTAGATGGGCTGTCTACAAACTGCTTTAGGTTCAAGGCAGAGGGATGACCATTGCTCAGACCATCTGTCATTGATCCAGTATGATCGATAGGGATACTGCGATTGCAGTGTCATGGATTGGGTAGCAAAGTGATCCAGTGGAATTCTCTGATCCTCAAAGGGTGTTGGTGGAGATATTATGCTACCAGGTTTCATCAGACTCTTGGCATCTTGATCGTCTGAAAGTTCCTCCAAAGGTTTACAGGAGCTATGCCAGACGGTATTGGCAGATATTGTACAGGCGCCGCCAAAAAGGCAACCACTAACAAGTCTTATTTCAATCTCATCATTCAAAACGACATCGATCTTGTGTGAGTGTACACTGTGGCTCCATACTGGTGCAGCATATTCAGCAGTTGTGTACACCAAAGCAACAGTTGATGTATGTAAAGTGTTGAAAATGCACCCCATCCAGTTTCAGCTTGCCTTCTGAAGAGATTGACATGAGACTGCATCTTGGCAGCGACTGCCTTGGTGTGTTGATTGAAAGTAAGGCTGCGGTCCATAATTATGACGCCAAGGTACTTTGGTGTTGGGTCTTGTGACGATTTATCTCCATCAAGAGTGATGTTAAGTTCTCTTTTTGTGCATCGATTTGCAAGGTGAAAAGCAGAGCTGACGGTATTTGGTTTACTGAATTTCAAGAGCCAACCGTGGAAGAATTGGCTTACAGTGATTAGGTCTTTCTGCGACACTGTTTCTAAGGCCACAAAGGAATCGGCAGTTATTTAAAGTGCCGTATCGTCTGTGTATGAGCACTACGAACAATTTCCCTTTGGCATATCTGAGACGTAAATGTTGAAAATACTGGGTGCCAGGACAGAACCTTGTGGGACATCATTCCAAAGTTTATGCTTTCTACTGCATTGCCCATTTGATGTCTCCATGCAGCATTAGGAACTTGACAAGCTTGACATAAGGGAAGATTTTGAGTAGCTTGAGGTTGAGACTTCGATGCCAGACTGTATCATATGCAGCAGTTTGTAGTATGAAGACAGCTCCAAACTTCTGCTTCTGTCTCGATGTCATTAACTAATCTTGCTATCTGATCGGTTGTCAATTTGCCTCTTTGAAATCCAGCTTGGGTGTGGGGTAGATTTGCCTCGACCATATCATTGATCCTACCGAGTATCAGTCTCTCAAGCAGCTTATAGATTTGAGATACCAGCGAGATAGGGCTGTAACTCTTGGGCCCTATTTGCTGGTTTCTTGGGCTTCAGGATAGCAATAACCTTTGGAGCCATTTGGAGGGAATAGTTGATGATCCCAAGCAAGTTGGAGCCATCGCATAGCTTCAGGTGCCATATTCTTCAAGAATATATACTCTTTAGCTAGTAGATTTGCATGGATTAAGTAAACTGAACTGTCATATTCCGTCCGTTTTTGTGCACTAAAATGTCAAAAGGCTTACGCTTGCCTCAATGGTAAATAGAAGACACAGCATCCCAAGTCGTCACAATATGTAGAAACTAAATGATTTCTAGTTTCTCTGATGGCAAGCTGATTTTTTTTTTTTTTTTTCAATTCAATTTTATTTCATGAATTCAATTATTTCATTTAATTTCATGAATGTTGAAGACTGTTAAGAGGATTGCTGGGGCAATATGAACATATCTGTAGTAGATAATAGTAGTTGCCAATAGTGTACCAATGGCAATAACTGGCAGCTCTTCTGACTCTGCTATAGCTAGAATGTGAGCACAAAGGGCGAAAAAAGGAGCAGAGACCCTGATGGCATATGTATAGACCACTTTCCTTTATTTTCGGGCCTATGTTGTCAGGAGGTGACATTAGCCTAGATGGACGTTGCTTTTAGATGACGGGGCATGCCTATCTACGCTGTATTTTAACCACGTTCGTTCGTTCGTTCGTGCAAGTCCAAAATCACAGTGGAAGATCCGTCTTTAACCAGCTGATAGTTTCATCATCCAGGTTGATCAGGCCTGGAATTCCTCTTGGGGACTTGTAAACCTCACAGTCATCTATGACTGTGAGGTTTACAATACGCTGTATTTTAACCACGTCAAGGTGGAAGACAAAACCAGTGTAAAATTACTAAAATCCAATAACAGTCTTGTTCGCCTAATACAAGTTGCCAATTCTGATGAAAATGATAAAATGTCACCTCTTTTCCCTAATATCAATGACCAATGGATATGCACATAGATTTCAGCAAAGAATGGATTTAAAGATTTTCAACAATTGGCTCGGTATGCGAAGGAGAAGAACACTTCAAATTCCTTTTTTTCATCTGGGAGTACAGGGCGATTGCTATATTGCCACACATTTGAAAGGATTTCAGATGTTATCACCTCCCGATTCAGATTCGGACGTCATGTCCGAATCTCTAATGTAAAATAGTTAAATGTTAGTGCACCTTCATAATACATTTGCATAATCATTATCATAAGTTCATTTGTCACACAGCTGTTGGTGTACATAGACGGTTCACCCACTTTTATCAGTATCAACAGAGAAAGATAATTAAGTCGAAGCCATGCAATTAGCATGTCTTATATGAAGAATTGTATAGAAATTAACTAGAAACTTCAAAATTGACGACATTAAAATTGTCCCTTGGTTTAAAATTCAACAAACCTAGGAAATTGGCTGAAATTCATCTGAAAATCCAATATGGCGGCCATGAAGTATGATATCAACAACTTATATATTCTAGCTCTGTGAGATGATGTAATTTAGGTCCATTACAACATGGTCAAAAAATGTTGAAGCCATGCAATTAACATGTCTTACATGAAATACAATTGTATAAATTACTTATAGACTTAACAAGGCGGTTCTCAAACCACAGTGTCGCCTGGTTGCGCGAACACTTGCTTTATGATAAAAATTTGGCATTGATGATAAAAGGAGAGCAAAAGCAACTGGAGAGAAGTGTTTTTGTAGCCTGAAGTGGCATTTGAAAAAGGTACAACACAAAAATCTGAAAATATGCCAAATAAGCTAATTAAAATTCTGAAATGCAATAATGCAGCCAAAATCTACACATGATATTGTGGCACCTTACTCTATCAAACTATTAATTACTAATTACCCTTACTGAATCAATTCTTCAGGCGAACACAAAAATTGAAGACAAAATTATCCCCTTGTTTTTAAAAAAGCAGGAATAGCACCTGGGCATGTCCTTACTATGCTGTTGTTTTTGTTGTCTCCATCGGGGGCTAGGGGAAATCCAAGTGTATTTCAGAATAAATTATTAAAATCTATAATCGTCTGTTCCACAAATAAACGAGGCACATTTTTTCTGAAAAAGAAATAAAATTCACTTCAATTTCATTTCCTCAATATCAGTACTAGTGGATCCACATAGACTTCAGCAAACAATGGAGTTAAAGATATTTCATCACCGGCCCGGTATGCGGTGTAGAAAAACACTTCAGATTCCCTTTCATCCTGGAGGTATACAGGACCATTGTTATATTTTGCGCAGCTGAATAGATTTCAGCTGTACCGCTCTCCAATTAGACTGAGTACGTTTTCAGGACAAATCTTAACCTCATTCCCGAATAAATAAATTTGGAGCTTCTATAGTCGTGTTCAATAACTTTGGCCATGTTTTTCATCATTTATTCGAAAAGGAACAAACATGAACAAACATCATGAGAGAATGTTGCTGGGCAAGCTTTGACCTAACAACTTTGTGCAGAACCAAAATCCGTAACTGATGGCTTAACTTCATTTCTATTCAATTTACCGCGTTTTCAGAAGAAAATTTAGTGTCAACGACCTAATTCTAATGTTACACTGGTAGTTTTGTGAGAGAGGACGGGTATTGTCGCTCAACCCGAATCGTGGAGGTGGTAACACCTGGCTATAACAATGGCCCCACATACCGGGTCCATTGTAATCTTTAGATATGGTTTGTTGAAGTCGATTACATATTCCATTGGTCTCTGATATTGGGAAAACGAAATGGAGGTGCTTTTCATTTATTTTTAAGGAAGTGCCAGTTTTATGTGCGGGAACAGACAGTTATGTTGAGTGTCATAATTTATTTGACTTTCACTGGTTTTCCCTTAGCCCTCGATGGGGACCACAGAATTTGTTATACAGTTGGTTATTTGGTCCACGTCCCATAGTCTAGAAATCTAGGAAGATTATTGCCTTTTAGTTAATAATCCAATATGGCGGCTAGGAAAACAAATGTCCGGCTGTCCTAACATGTGGTCAATGCAATGTGCAAAAAATTGGATGACGAACAAAAAGCTGAGGCTGCGACCAGGCAATAGGTATGGGTCCTTATGCGTTTTGGCCATTCTAAATAATGATTTTATTACCTTCCCTGTACATTAATTCATGTGTTAGAGTATTTCTAACATTCTTGGTTGCAAAGTTAGGATATAAGATAGCAAATGCTGGCCATTTTTTACACCATCTTAGTTTGGGTTACCTATTAGTTTGGGGCACCCTAGAAAATGCTTTAATTAGATTCTTTGTGCCTTTTTAAAAACATACGTTTAGACACATCGCTCTTGTATTTATAAGTTGTATGCATATGAAGTATGATACAATGACATCATTAGTGAACTTATTGATTTTTCAGAGAACATCTTTTTTTCAAATTAACCATTTTGAATATTTTTAAAAATTAATGACTTTATTAGAATCCGCGTGCCTTAAAATTTATGTTTAGACACTTTATTTGTATTTCCAATGTCTGGTTGCAGAGATATGCATGTGAAAAGGGGAAAAATGGCGGCCATTTTGACCGCCATCTTGAATTTTGGAGAGAGGTCCAGGGTGATTTTCGGGGACTTTTAGTATGTTATTCTACTCATACTCCTTGACCTCTCCTGAAAAATTCAGCTTGTTATGAGCTATTTCAGTGTTACCCTATATGATATAATGCTCTTGGACTATAAGTATACAAATATACTAAGCATGAACTTGATCCACCATTGCACATGCACAAGATTAATGACCCTAAGTGACTCCTGAATGACCTTCGACCCCCTCATCTGTTACCCCACATAAGACCCTTTGTCTCAATGTATAAGCATACCAAGTATGAACTTAATCCATTGCTGCACTAAAAAGCTAGACAACTTTTTAACCAAAAGTGTATACTAAAGTTTGACACACACAGACTCACTGACAGACAGACCGACACACAAATCATGCTGCTATAAGGTCTTTCCTATCGGACGACCTAAATATGAGAAAGTCTGAGAAAATTTAGTGGCATGCTATCTGAAACAAGCAAACTTAGAGCATGCCTACAATTCAAAGACCATTATTTTATGACTTAAATGAAGAAATAAAGAAAGATGTTGCATAGCTGCCCTTTGTTGCTAATTAATATAATGTGCATTCTTGCAAAGCAGCATTGTGGTTCTGGGGGAGGGTTCATATGGAAATTTCTATTACCCATTGAAGCCTGTATCATAATTTTACATTTTGGGAAATTTATGTAAAGTGGTAGTTTTTGAAACCAGCAAAAGGTAAATTTTGAGTATATTGCATTAAAATGCGGAACATTTCAAATTCGCCCATTCCCATGAAAACTAGAGGGCGTCCTTCTTTCCTTAACTGGCAATGTCCTTTCATGCCCCAATGTTAACTTTGATAAGCTATATGTCAATCATTACAGGATCATTATTACAGACTCTACCCCAAGAACTGTACTTGCAGCTCCCCTTGTAGAGCACAGATATGTCCAAAATATGCATTAAATCACAACTCCAGTTGTTACTTAACCATGCAAATAAAGCATTTGTCAAGGTATCTCTTAACACCTACTCTTGTCATGACATTGTCATCCTCATCCTCTTCATCTTCACTATCTTCATCTTCAAAATCATCTTCATAATCCTGTTAAAATACACAAACAATTATTAACTTTTTTAAAAGGTTCATAATAGTTTTTTCCTCTGAATTTATGCTGGCAAACAGGCAACAACCATTTAATGGTCTTTATTAAATAATAACTGCAACCTGCTCGATTTGGGGATTCCCAAATGGTAATTGCGGAACTGCTACGTGCATTTACTATGGCAATCTCTGTCTCAGTTACATTACAAAATCTCCTCTTAAACCTTAGTTCAATGCATCTTAGTAATATCATGGTAATTTTGGAACTTCAAAATCCGTTTTGGTTAGTGGATTAACCCTGCTGCAAAATCAGGCGGTGAAGGTCATTAATATTTCGTTACTGAAGTTGGGATTTAGAGGTTGCGAAATATACGTTAGACCAATGGCAACATATCCGCTAAAATCGACTCACTTGGCCAACCCAATTACATTTAATCTACCAAACAGACCTCTACACGTTTTGGCATATAGCTAGAAAGCTATTTTTGAGCAATTTTCTCATCCAACAAAAGATTTGGATGAAGAAATTTTTAGAAAAAAGAATTTGAACATTTGAATATTTTGGGGATTTTTAGGTTCAAACAGTTTCAAATTTTGCCGTTGCCTCTCTCTTCACCAGACCACAAGGCAGTTGATTGCGTGGAAAGAGATAATAGTAGCGTAGTGGATGTTTGGTTACAAGAGAGGGACAAGTATATTTAGGCGTCACCCATCGCCAAAGATTTTGCCCATCACGAGGCCGAGCCGAGTCGGTGAGGTTGATACATTTGCATCATCATTCATAATCAACATCGTAAATAAAGCTACAAAACGATTATAATTGAAAATAAAAGCCGGAGCCTGGACAGGAGAGGATTGCTGTGGAGGGGGCATTGTATAATGCGGTTGCCCGGGAGCTGCTTGCAGCCCATGGCACTGTCATGCAAATGTGCTGTGATGCTGTGGTGTGGGCATGCTATGCAGAATCACATCACAGCCCACCATCAAAGGCTAGACTGGTTTTTCATTGTTCGTGGGAAATGACAATTGCTCCAAATGCTTTGGTATGATTGTTTGAAATTTTCATACTATAGCTATTGGGGTTAGGCTTTCACTGTTAGTATACTGTTAACCAGGCTGAATCAGCAACGCAAACACTGTACTACTGTAACAGTGTTAAGTTCGGTACACAAAAGCTTGGTCCTGGACACAGCCAGAGATACGGCCCCACCCAACGTGGAAGATCTTGTCACAGCACACCTCGGACTGAACTACTGTGGACTAGTAATGCATTCATATTGCATGCAGATGGTGGAATAGGCAGTCATGCGATGCATGCAGTCCAAAACACACCATATCTTTTAGAACTCAAAGAAAAGCTAAGAGAAGAAAGTGCGTGACCAGATCATTCATGGTCCGATTTTTCCTGTAGGTTTCGGGAATTGTCTTGTTGAGTCACCTGTGATGTCATTGACCACTAAACCACTGACGGAATACAGCAGTAAACGGAATAAAGCACATGATGCGATGGGTATGTTGGTCAACTCTGACATCACGGGGCAAAACAATGATAATAGCCTTGGGCTCTCCCTCACATGGTATCACATCACCGAAAACATCTCAGATTACACGATTTTGAGTTAAACAGGTCCAGCCATTTGGATATTAGAAGCAAAATGGGAACTAAATTTAGAGAATAAAGGGTATATGATTTTGGGAGCGCTACTCTCTTTACGGACAAATTGAAATCAGGCGATAAAAAACCCATTACGTTAAGTGGAAGAACGAGGCCGGAGCCCGCCGAGTTCTTCCACGCCAAAAATAATAGTGTCTCCATAAACAGCTTTATCATTTAAGGGTCATTCTAACCCCAATTTCGCGATACTTTCACAAGAAGGACTGCCACCACCAGTGACAACAAATCGAACAACCCTTTCCTTTGAACACACAATGTTCATACGCAATGAGACGCAACATTGGAGGCGCACGCGAACGTAGCTAAAGCGGTAAGACACAAGCGCTTCAACCTAAAAATAACATCAATACGACAAGCGCGCGTACTAACCTGGGTTCAATTGCGAATGAAACCCGGGCACAGCCAATGAAATGCCTTAAATTCACAGCTGTTTAAGAATGGCCTCATACATGTACAAAGAGTGTGTAGTGCGTCAACCACATTTGTCAGCCCAGGCAGGCTTCAATACCAGGGCACACATTGCACAGTAGCTTTCTCTCCTGCATGCCATGTGTGCAAGTAAAATTTTTAAACTTGATGAATTTGCCATATGTATCATTTTAGGTTATTTCATCATAGAATCATGAATGCCTGAATGATTTAAATTTGGCCAACTGTCAATAGTCTTAAAGTACCAGAGGGTCTGATAGGTTAGCAATAGCACCAATCCATGTTTACATTAGCCTGCGCCTTGCCATGTAACGTTTAAATTGTGATGTAAAATTTGTGAAGTTACATGCACCGGTGCATGTTAATTCAAAAATTGTAATGTCGAAGCCTGCAGCCAGGGCATTTGTCCAGCATCAAGAACTTTTCACGGTACCCGTAATGCATGGATTTTGGTGAGAAATGCTAAATTTTAGCCCGATAAACTATACTGTTGTATTTAAAATTGAATTAAAACATTCTATTCAGCAGTGATGGGGGAGGTTCTGTGATAATGGGTACCTTAAAACTGTACTTTGGTGTTTTTGATAGCAAAAAAATGAAGTGATTTCTCTTCCCGGTTCAAATTTGGCACGCTTAGTAAAATTCGCAAAAATTTGGTAATATTTTGAATTTTTGATGAGGCATTTTTGAGTTTTTAAATGCATTAACATTCTCATGTTCTTGATTTTTTTTTCAGTCGAGTATGTTTCTAATGAGTACATATACGTTAGGAATAGAATTCCAAACCAGATGATTTCCATTGCAGAAGTGTATGGGCATGATCCCAGTCTGAGACTGAGAACTGGGTCTAGTTGAAACAGTTTTCAGTTAAGTTGTAACTGTATACCTAAACAGCTTTGTTCTGGATTAAATCCAGGTAGTACTGAGTATTTCTTTAAAATATAAAGCCACAAACGTCAACTTCTGAACTTTAGAAGTAAGGATTTTATTCTAATTTTTTTGTTACGATCCCGGGTGTAAATCGTACCCGCAGGGAGTTTTACAGCTGATTGAAGAGTCACACACTGTCTTTAGCAGCTTTATTGATATTGCGCATGCGCTTAAACACAATTGTGTTGCCCGTCGTGAAGTGGTCCCTGTTGACCGGAATTGCTGAGATTACTGACCTTCACCGCCTGTGCAAAATAGTATAATTTCCAATAACGGTCATTTTGATTTAAATATTTGTGACCAGACCTAGCCTTTAGTCAAGTCTGTGTGTAACCGTTCGATTTGTGTAAGAGCGCCCTCCTACTGTTAAGTCTTTGAAAAAGACTAGCACTCGGGTTACGCTTGATGTTGATGTCATTTTGAATTCGCTGTTGCTGTTAGGTTGGCATGTCCCCCCCCCAAATAACTGTATACAAACAAGACAATCCATGGCTACTAGTGTTGCCTTTTCTTGTTTCCTATGCCCCAGTACAGTCAATCATTACAGGTAATCATGAGGTCAAATGTGGACCAGTGGATGAAGAACCTGACCCACATGCAAAAGGTTGAGTTCGAGCCCTGCTATGTTCACCCTTGTTTAAGGCACTTTACCTCATTTACTCCTCTCTACCCAGGTGTATAAATGGGCACTGGCATTATTCAATGTTGGAAGGTAAACAATTTGGTGTAGAGGTGTAGCGATCCTGGACCTGGAGAGCCTGTTGACAACCTAACTCGGATCAACATTATCTTGGGGGATATACTGTATCCAGATGTTTATTTTCCATCAATTGTGCATCTGAGTCCCGACCGTACGCAAGCCACTTCACGCCTCAGCATAGCAACAAGTCGAACAACAACAGCTAATTTTAAATCAACCAATCACACTCGCATGTAACGATTCGAACATGCGCATATGTGAGTGCGTACACTGCGGCACATGCGTTAGCAACAGGAAAAAAAACGCGCAAAGGGAGAAAATAAACTCCCTCCAATTCAACAAAGTGTGGCAAATTTTTTCCATATAATTCTCCATAATTTTGATTTTTAAAGTGCTAGCATGTTGCAATATGATGCTGATATCGATATGAAGAGTATGACATCCAGACTTTTTAAATTATTACGTAATATATATTGTTAAAAGTTCTGTCATGAAGAGAGATAAACAAAAAGTATAGGCCACCCAAAATGTGCCCAATCATGATCCCTTTCCTTCTTGCCAACAGCAGCTCAGAAGACCTTCCCCAGTACCTTTTCACCTACAAATTTTGTTTTATTCTGTGCCATCGGGAACCTCTCATAGCAATAATGCACTGTCAATTTCAATCCCGGCCCTGGGGGTCCCGGTACTAGCGGGGACTTAGCCGGGAATGTACATATTGCTGTCGTGACACCCCCGCCTTTGTCCCCGCTAAAGTAGCACGAAATCCCGGGTAGCCGGGCTTACATTTTTTGTACATCCCCCGCTATGTCCCGGCCCCTACTAGCCAGGCTTCGGTGTGACAATCCCCGTATATTCTCGGCCAATGGGGTCGGGGACTGCTTCAAAACTCTGTACAATCCCGGCTCGGTCCCGGCTAGGCGACAACAGGTCTAGCTATATAAAATCATACTACATTTTGGATCACCGGAGTGTCAGAACCGAGCCTAAATTTCACCACATCGGAAGTTATGTTTGAGAAACAAACCTCGTTTAGTTGGTTTGTTAAAAAAATCCACATTATCCACGGCGATATCTGACCACTATAGCAGAGTAATATCTAAAACCTGCATCATATCTGCCAACGGAAACTTCAGCCAAACAACAAGATCATCATGGTGAGACTGATTGTCGTTTTGTCGGCCTACTCTGTGATAGTGACTTGCTAAAATAAACTTGAATATATGCCCATGGGTATCAATATATTGCGACCCTGCCCAGGGGAGGCACTCAAGCATCTTTGTTGGAATGCATGATGGATTGCATATATGCCGCAGATAAAGCGAAAAACGTGCATAAAACACAGATATTTTGTAGTCTGCAATCACCATTTTTGGCTCCATTGAAATCGTATTGACTACTTCCCCGTTTTTTGGGAGGACGGTTTGCATCTCTCTGACAAAATTCTGAACACAACAATCACTTATAGGCATAACCAACAAGTCTTCATGCTTATTCCTAAATTTGAGTTGAATTTTCCATGTCGTTTCGTGGGAAACAAAGATTTTTGTGCAGTTTATTATTTTCATTAAAAGTTGTAATACTACTGGTACCAAATTATGAGAAAAACAGTAGTTTGGGTAAATTTTTCAAATTAAAAGACATGTTAGTAAATATTTGATTTGAAAACATTGTGTTTCGCTTGAACAAAAAAGTTACCATTCCAAGATCTTATTGCCCAAGCCAACCAAACCCACTATCAATATTAAATGGTTACAATTTTTCTTAAAGGGGCATTTCGTGATCCACAACCTCGTCCCCCCCGAAGGTACCTAAAAAAAGTTGAGATTTTTATATTATCTGAACCGTTAGCCTTAGTAATCCATGTGTACCAAATCTTACGTGCAAATTCGGTCGCATCTGTAAGAAATTCGCAATTTTGTATTTTCTGTCCGTAAACGGACAGAAATTACAGTACAGTGGGAAACAAGTATTTGCTCATAACACAAAACCGCAAGATCGGGATCAACTCAAATTTCGTGAATAAGGTTTTCGCAAGGATATCTAGT